>PVKM010001485.1:0-76983 GCA_004027735.1 Carollia perspicillata
ACTCTCTAACAAACTGAGCTGCAGGATCAGGGCAGAATTAGTCATGATAATGATTAACAAGTAGAGATTTAAGTGTGTTATTAAAAATTTTTAAACTAGCCAGTATAATAATTATGAATGGTAAGGTAAAACAATGAAGGAGAAAATAGCAAGAAGACATGAGAAATTTAGTTTTGTGTCCTTTATACCTAAGAGTTACAACTGCTTTGAAATATTCTACTATAAGAATTAGAAGTATAATGGGACTAATTAGAGGAAACTAGATAAAGAAATGTTTAAAATGTGGTTACTTCTGAGAGTTAGGAACAGGGCTAGAGGGCAGAGAATTTTATTCTTAATTGGCACATTTTACATTGTTTAATTTGTTCATGAGTTTCAACCATGCACATGTATTACTTTTAATATTAGATTTTTTTAAAGGAGATTTTTACCTCTGATTATTCAGGTTCTTTTCTTCTGTAATAATCTATGATGAAACCATATGGTGGTTTCACTTAGAAGAGAAATAGGAAGGAGTGTTATTTGGAAATCAAGATAGAAAAAGAGCTATTAGAGGTGATATCCACACACCTGCAAAGCATTATATGACTGCATCAAAACTGATATTAAAGGTTACCTTATATGTTGGAAACATCCCACTTCCACTGACCCTTTATAATTATTTAAATAATCTTCTTGCTGTATTTCACATATCACCAATATGAAAAGACCCTTCCTGTGAGTTTTGCCAAATACCATTCAGGAAAGAAGGTTCCTAGTTCGTGAAACTGTATATTTATATAGCTTTGCATTATTCTAAAACCCTGGAGGAGAGAAGAATGTTTATTCATGTAGATATGCACTGACCAACTGACCAAAACTAAGTTTTTTTTTTTTTCCTGTGGGGTAGGAACTGTGGGCAAACACACACACAAAACGAAACAACTGTCCCACATTTATCTCCACTCTAATAACCTAGGTCCAGCTCTCCATAATATATCTTGAACTAGTGTGGCCTCTAAATTTATCTCCCTGCCTCTTTTGCCATTCAAGTGTGTGCTCTATGCTATTTCTAATTATCTTTCAGAAACATAGATACGAATACTCTATCTGACTTAGAAACATTCATGGCTTACCAGAGCTGACTGGAAAAAATCTAACTTTCTTGTTACGGTCCAGGAGACTTTCTACAACTTGGCATAAACCACTTTTCTACCATCGGCCTAGCTCATTTTCTTTCCTAAGATTCCTATTTTCTAGACCAGCACTGACCAACACAACTGTCAGCCACAGTAGAAATGTTCTCTATCTGCATCTTCCAAAATGGTAGCCACTACTCACGTGAAGTGTGACAAATACCATTAAGCTATTGAACTTTAAATTTCAAGTAATTCTGATTAATTTAAATCAGCCTAGCCATATATGGCTAGTGGCTACTCTCTTGGGCCCCACAACTTGGGGCACGTATCAGTCTACTTTTTATTTTCATGCGTGAGGCTCAACTTGGTTCGAATGGTTCCCTCTGTCCTAAATGTTCTTTCTAATTTGCTTTCCCGTGAACCACAACTTACTCTTCAAAGAACTACTTCAACAATATCATACTTTCTTCATAATCTTCTCTGTCAAATTTCCATTGGGAGGGTGTTTACAACTGTTTGAGTGAATCGTTTGGACTTGAAATGGAAGGGAATCACTCCACTCCCCCGTGGCTCTTGTCAGCAGCGCGCACTCGTTCGGTCAGTGTGTCACTGTGTGGGAGCATGAGCTCAAGACATTCCAGTAAGAACACCTTCTTTAAAAGTATCTTTTACTTATAGACAGCATAAAAAATATTTTGCTTCTGAAACAGTAGTTGAAATTGGTCATCGAATTGCTAATTCCCTTGTAGTTTCTGTGTTTACCTGGTGTTTTTACATTGGGCTGTTACTTGTATTGCACTTTATTATCTTGCATTTACCTGCCTAATGTATTTTGCTACAACTAGATTTAAAGGTCCCCAAAACAGAGAAGACATTCTATTGTTTTTCTCTCCCAAGTGTCTTGTTCCTGCTTGGTAAAATAAATCTCTATCATTTTACATTTTAATCAAATTGAGAGATTACTAATAAATTCTATCCTTAAATGCACATATCAGAAGACTGGTGTGGGTAATACAGTTTCTTTAAGTTTCTAATTATCTATAGGCTAAATATTCTAGTTTCACATGAACTACTCCTCAGTTGATAAGTTTACTACTATTGCACTTCTGTGACCTTCAGTTGTTTCAACAATGTTTTCAATTACAAGTCCAACATAATTAACTTTTTACTTTTTTTAATAGATATTGGCATAAACATACCCAAATCATATCCGTAATGAGCAGAAATAAAAACAAAAAATAATAGCAAGTGGACATCTCTATACTTTATAAAAGTGCATTCATATTGATTTACCTGATTAGCAATAATATATGAATGACCAGGGAAGGAAGTCAGATTTGATTATTATCCCAGTTTTTCACTCAAAGTGTCATTTATTATTGAAAGAGATCATGAATTACAAAACTGAATGGAAAGAAAAGATTACAGAACTTTAATTTTGGGGAATGGTTTTAAAAAATAGTTTTTTATTCACTAATATGTTAAGTGTAATTTTTGAATTTGAAATTTAACACCTTGAACTCTCATTTTATTTCCATTCCTCATTTTCTCTTCTTTAGTATTTTGTTTCCTGGGCTTATGCTAAATTTTAAATGCTCAACATGAAGATTTCTTTCTTAAATAACTATTCTAATACAGTGCCTAGAACATGTGTCCTTAATAAATACTTGGTAAAGGAATGATTCAATAAACATCATAATTTTAAAGTTTGTACTCCACTTTTTAGCTTTTTGAGAAAATGTCACATGCAGTGTGATTGAGAACGAGTGATCTGGAGTCAAAGTGGTTTAGCTGCAGCCACTCATGGGTTGAGTACCCTTAGATGTTATAATATTAGTACCTACATTTTATATTCTTAGAGTGAAATTGAAGAATCCATGTTCGATTGTATGCTGCCTGGCTTTTGTTCACAATTTCTATAAATAAAATTTTCAAGGTAGTAACTGAACATCACTGTGGAGGAGGAAATGATGAAGTGGAAAATCCAGAGATGTGCTTGGCTTAGATTAAAGGAAAATGGAAGAAAACCTGCATTTCTCTTTACCTAAAATTCAGTAAGTCAATATTAAAGTTGACGCCGTTGCCCTTTGGTGGTGTGTAACTTCAGGGGTTGTAATACGCTCTATGCATAATTTAGAACAATGTGAACTTGAGAAATTCCCAGGTTAATTCTACAAAGTGAAGTTCTCAATGACAGTTCTCAATGTCAGTAGTGTGCTCTGCTTTCTTGGGATACTGTAAGGAATCTGAAAGTGAATTCACAAAGATTTGTTTTTTGGAGCATAATATGAGAAGCAAGATATAATTTATAAGTATAGCGAATTTTATAACAAAACTAATGAAAACAGGGGAGAAAAAAAGCATTGAACCCTAGAATTTACAAGGTAAGGAGATAATATAGAAAACTTTATGCCTCATTATATAATCTCTATGGTAGGCTCACAAGCTTGCCTCCCTTACACAGCTATTTTATACAGTTTTCATTTATTTGGGTACTTTGGAAAAATCCACTTTGAAAACATTTTCTGGAGTCAGCATGAAATACTTTTTAAAATTAATGTTGGGAAACTGGATGTTTACTTTCTGAGTTCTCTGAGGAAAAAAAATATAGATGAAGGATTGCAAACTTGAGCCCTGGCACTAAAAAATATCCTGGTTTGAGTCCTAGATCCTTCACTTCCTCAGGCTGTCCTTGTGCAAATCACCGAACCTGTACTCATATAAGCACAGACAAAACCACGCATGCAAAATACTTAGAGGTGTGCCTGGGATTATCACCATTAGATATTAATTTAAGGTTGTATAATTACCATTATAACAAGAAATTGTAGTCAGTAATCCAACCCTTGAATATCTTAGAATCAGTTCTAATATATCAACTTGATGTGATGTAAGATTGACACATGACTGGGACGAGGGAGGAAAAAAATATAAATGTACAGATACCAGGAAAGAATGCATAGCTCTGACTTTCAAACACAGCTGAATACTAACGTTAAAGAGGAATCTTTGTTTCTAAAAGGTAAATTAATGTGTGGACTACCAGTTGTTCAAATTCCAGCTACTCACACAAACATAGAATCTCTTTATAGAATGATCTTAAATAATGTTTTAGTTATAAGAATCCATGACTTGGAGAAAATTCACAGCATCCAAAACCAGTCTTTACAAAGGCACTCCAAGAGACTTTTCTAAGGGGAAATAGAAATCCACTTTCCTTGGCAGGCAATGTTAGGTACTCCAGTTTTATTTTCATTTTATTTATTTTTTTGTCAGGTACCTCAAGCACCCATGTTAGTGGAAGTTAGTATAACATGAGTATTCAAAACAGAATCTCTAATAGAAAAATTGCTATCTATAAGATAGAGATTTTTCACATACCGAGGCCTTGCTTTTTATCTTTCTGTCTCTAGCTGTCTTTACTTTTTTGTTGCTGGTAAAATAATGCAAGGTGCCGTATTCCATCAAGGCTGCGAAAACGAAAATGAAACACACAGAAACGAAGAGGTCCATGGCAGTCACGTAGGAAACCTTAGGTAACGACTTCCTGGCTATTGTACTCAGAGTAGTCATCGTCAGAACGGTAGTGATGCCTGGGGAGGGAGGGGAACAACAGAAGATGAGAAACAACCAAAGAGACCGTTTTTATTCCTTCATCGGATTTGGCAATATCATAAGCAGAAATAAACAAAGGACACAAAAGGGTATGATTACTGTAATTCACAGAAAAAATGCTGGTAACCATAGCTACATTATGCTCAGTGTGTTCTCTTTGCCTGTGTGTTCTAATCATCCAAATTCTGAGGACTGCAAGGAGCGGAATGCTTGGTTGGCCCTATCCCTCGTTTCCTCTATGGTGACAGACTATCCAATGTTTAGCTGTCACGAGGCTGGGTGCAAACCTACCTTTGTTCCACCCTGCACAAAAGAATTTATTTTATTGATTTGTTCTTAAAAGGGACACTTAGAATACTGCCTTTAAGTCTTTCTTCCTTTATAATATTAGCATTATAAAGCTATAATTTCTCCTTTAAGCAATGCTTTACCTGTATCTTCCAAACATTTGTATGTTAAATATCTATTAAAGATTAGTTTGAAATATTTTCTAATTTCTCTTTTGGCCCAAGGGTTATCTAAAAGGCCATGTTTGAATTTCTAAATACATGAAGACATTATAATCTTTATGATTTTAGTAACTTGTAATTTACTTTTATTTTTGTAGGAAAATATACCCTGGGAAATTTTAGTCTTTTGAATTTTATTGAGATATTAATCAGATTCACTGATATTTGTTTCATGGCTTTCCCTGCTCAAACTTCAGCAATAATTCCCTATCACATTTGGAATAAAACCCCAAGTCCTCAAAAAGACCTACTGAAACGTACGTAATTTAAGTATTGGCCACCTCTCCAATCTTGTTTTCTACCACCTGTCAGTCAACTCCAGTCACAGTTCTCTTCCTGCACTTCAGGCTCGGCCTGATAAGGCAGGCCCCACTTCAGAACCCTGTGGTTCTCCCGCTTGAGCGGTCTTTCTCCCAGAAACCCACCAGGCTAGCTCCACACTTCTCTGTGTCTGCCACCTCTTCAGAGAGGTCTGGCCTGACTCCACAAGATAGAATAGCAAACATTAAGTCTACCAACACCCCTGCCATTCTGTAGCCATTTTTTGCTTTCTCCCTATACCTTTATCACTCATCGATATTTTATTCTGTGCTTTTCTATTTGTTCACCACTTAAATTGCACCATTAAAATACTGCCATAAACATGAAGGTTTTATAAATATTTTTCACTGTTAATACTAAAGTACCTAGAACATTGTTCCTTTCACAAAAGCATAAAAACTTATTAAAATGCAGTGTTGATTAACTGAGTTCAGGAAATTTTATGTATATATATATATATATATATATATGTATACTTAAAAAAATTTTACATCCCAACTGCATAGGACCCACAATTATAAGATGTATTCTTTAAGTAGAATCTATTACTTATCTCTACAGTTGACTTCCTAATACTAAAAAATACAAATACATGCAAAAACTAAACGTACAATTGGCTATTCTTTTTTATAACACTATGGCATATGATTTTTGCTTCATACAAACCTATTGGAAGAAATTTGTGTTCACTCAAATCCTCTTTGGAAAAAAATACTAGAATATCAGTTAAAGACAAATATATAAAGACAAATATGACTCAAGTCATATTCAAAGTAGCATATAAATAATGTAACCATTTATTTACCTTAACACAAAAAGTAATTTGAAATAATAGTTGTTTAAATAGGAAACAGAATTCAGGTATGAGTGCATCTTATCCACCAGCTATGCCTACATTTCTGTTTGGACTCCTGGAGGAGCTGCATTTTGAGTACAGAGCTAGGTGCCTCAGGTTTTGCCACTTTTATGATTTGCATTTCAATTTTCAGTAATGTGACTCACTGCCTGCACTATTCTTGGTAATGAATCAATTGATCAATGAATCGTCTTTGGATGTCAATACATGAATGTAAGTTATCATTTTTAAAACAAAGGTATAGTAATTAGAAACATTCTTATTACATGATATGGATTATTGAAATAGATAAGAAAGAGAACTACAGAAAGAGAACCTAAGTCTACTTCATCAATTATGAATTACAAATTACCTTCTAAATCAGTGTTATTCTATAAGAAACTCAAAATATTCACAGGCTAAGTACGCATTTTATAGATTACAGAAGCCTGGAAGCATCTTGTTCCTTTAGAACAGTTGACTATTCATTAGCACTATTGTGAGAGCAAGGCACTTCAAAGCCTAACTACACACCAGTCAATAAATGTTGGCTATTAGAGGTTTAGCTAAAAAGGAAAATAAATCTTGATGAAAAGTGATTGCAAGTGTTGAAATTCAGCGATTATGTATGACTGTCATGTGTCAATTTTTACTGTGTGTTTATGCCTTCCTTGACCATTATTAGTGGAAAAAAATAAAAACTTTTTTAAAAATTTCAAGTTCTTTGCAATTCTTTTTTTTCTTGTTTTTCATATATGTATTTTGACACCATGTTGCAATAGAGCGTCTGTTAATTTTGCTTGATTTTTTTAATGTAGAGAAATATTTTAATATATGAAACTTTAAACTTCTATCACATTAAAAAATTGTAAAAGGTCCCATGATACTGTAGCATGATATTATAAGTCATACCCAGGGAGGTCCGTGCAGGCACTGCATCTTTATTGATCCAAAAAGACACCCAGGAAAGAACAACTGTCAGAATACATGGAATGTAGGTCTGAATAGTGAAATACCCCATTCGTCTGCTCAGGTCAAAGAAAATTGTCATGATAACATAATCCCCTGAAAGAAAAAAGAAGGTTTATTTTGGCTTTAAAAATATGTAAAAGTATAGATTGCAACCCATAGATTTAAATGCAAATGCTATATCACTACTTTTTGTTTCCTTCTTACCAGAGATTGTGTGGCAAATTTCAGTTGAGTTCCGCAACCCTACAAATGCAAACTGATACAATCTCCAATATTTAGGATCAGCCACTTCTACAGAAGGCTTTTTCCACTTATACTCAATTTCATTTTTAGGGTATCCATCTAGATAATAAGTCAAAATAAAATATCTAGATTAGCAAAATCAAAATCTATTACTCTTGTAACATCAACATTATCCAAATAATTTTTTTTAATTTTTACTCATATTTGTATTATAGTATATATCAAAAGTGGAAAATACTGTATAAAATTTCTGTGTGTATTTTAAAGAATAATCATATGTAATAAAAAAGTAGAACCTTGCTAGCATCCTGGAACTCTTATGCATACTTCATTACAATATTTCCTCTCCCGACTAGAGGAAACCACTAACCTAATTTCTGCAATAATTCTTCACTTGGTTTTTGTAATAGATTTTTTGATATGCATTTGTTAAAAATGCAGCTTAATTTAGTTTCATTGAACTCTGCTTGATGGATGCTCTAATGAATACATTATTTTATATTTTCCTTCTTTTAATATATTTATGCAATGAATTTTTGTACATTAATTTGAGTCGTGCAACTGTACTACATTTGTTGTTTCTAATAGTTCTTTTCGTGGATTCTCGGGGTTTCCCATATATCAAATCATGTCATCTGCAAAAAGTGACACTTTTAATTCTTCATTCCCAAATTGGATGCTTTTTATTGCTTTCTCTTGCTTGATTGCTCTGGCTAAAGCTTCCATATCTATGTTCAATAAGAGTGGTAAAGTGGACATCCTTGTATTGTTCCTTATTTTAAAGCAAAAGATTTTAGTTTTTTAACATCAAGGATAATATTAGCTGAAGGTTTGTCATATACAGCTTTCTTATGTTAGATAATTTTTTCTATACCCATTTTATTGAGTGCTTTATGAGTTGATAATATTATCTTTATATTTTGTGTTATTAATATAGTGCATTACATTGATTGATTTGCCTATGTTGACCCATCCTTTTGCCCCTGGAATGAACCCCACTTGATTGTGATGAATTATTTGTTTAACATATTGTATTCAATTTGCTAGGATTTTTGCATTTATATTCAGCAAAGGTATTGGAGTGTAGTTTTTTGGGGGACAGTGTTAACCTTGCCAGGTTTTGCTATCAGGTAAATGTTGGCATCACACAACGTGTTAGGAAGAATTGCCTCTTAATTTTTGGAAGAGTTTGAGAAGGATAGGTATAAAATCTTCTTCAAATGTTTGGTAGAATTCATTAGTGAAGCCATCTAATTGGACATTTCTTGTGTGGAAGGTTTTTGATGGTTGTTTCAATTTCTTCACTGTTGTTTGCTGTATTTAAATCTTCCTATCCTTCATGATTCAGTCTAGGAAAGTAATGTATTTCTAGAAACTTATCCATTTTTCTAAGTTATTGAATTTGGTGGCATATAGTTTTTCATATTATCCAAGTATGATCCTTTGTGTTATCCCTGTGATGTCTGTCTCAACTTTTTCTCTCTCATTTCTGATTTTATGTTGAGTCTTTTTTTCTCAATGAGTCTAGCCCAGGGTTATTCTTTTCAAAGAACCAACTTTTTTTTTTGTATTAAAATTTTGTACAGTCTTTTTGTTCTCTATTCCATTCAAATGTGCTCCAATTTTATTATTTTCTTTCTTCTGTTGACTTTGGGCTGCTTTTGATCTTCTTTTTCTACTTTTTAAGAGTAATGTTAGGTTGTTTACTTGAGATTTTTCTTGTACGTTGAGAGAGGCCTGCAGTGATATAAACACCCTTCTCATCACAGCTTTTGCTGCATCCCTGAAGTTTTGATATGTTATATTGCCATTTTCATTTGCCTCTGTATAGCTTTCAATTGAATTTATTAGAATCTAATGAACAAAATAAACTAACAAAATATAAACAGACTCATAGATAGAGAATGAACTGATAGCAGCTGAAGTGCGGGGTATTGTTTCTGTATGTTTTTTGATCTCACGTTTTATTCTTTCTTTGTCCCAGTCATTTTTCACTAGTGTGCTATTTAATCTCCAAATATTTGTGGGTTTCTTTACTTCCTTTTTGAAGTTGACTTCCAATTTCAAAACACTGTGGTAAGAGAGTATGCTTAGTATTGTTTCAGTCCCCTTAAATTTGTTTAGGCTAGTCATGTGACCCAACAACACGTGGCCTATCCTTGAGAATGTTTGATGTGCATGCATAACTTGCTGTTCTGAGATGAAGGGCTCTGTAAATGTCAACCATGTCCATTTGATCTAATGTGTCATTTGGGACTGATATTTCTGCATTGATTTTCTGTTTGGATGATAGAGCTGTCAATGGAGTATTTAGGTCCCCAGCTATGATTGTGTTGTTGCCCATTTTCCCTTTGGTACTATTAGTAGTTGCCTTATATATTTTGGTGCTCCCAGATTGGGTGCATATATATTGAAAAGTGTTATGTCTTCTTGATGTGGTATCACTTTTGTCATTAAAAAATGTCCATCTTTATCCCTTGTTACTTTTGTTATCATAAAATCTATTTTGCCACATATAAGCATGGTTACCCTTTCTTTTCTACAGATATTATTTGCTTGGAGAATATTTTCTACCCTTTCTCTTTGAGTCTTTGCCTTTGCCACTTTGATATGTCTCCTGAAGGCAGCGTATGGTTGGCTTTTGTTTTTTGGATACAATCTTCTGCTCTGTGCATCATTATTGATGAATCCATTTACATTTAAGTTGATTACTGATGGATGAGGATTTTCTGTAACCATTGTATATTTTGTTATTTGTTAGCTCTGAGCCTCCATTGGTTCTTCTCTTTTGTCTTTCTGCTGTTGTTTTTGTTTGGTGGTATTGCACACTTTTTTCCTCTGTTTCCTTTTTTAAAGATTTTTATTTATTTATCTTTAGAGGGGAAGGGAAGGAGAGAGGGAGAGAAATATCGATGTATGCTTGCTTCTCGTGTATCCCTTGCTGGGAACTGGCCTGCAACCCAGGCATGTGCCCTGACTGGAAATTGAACCACGATCCTTTGGCTCACAGGCCCACATTCAATCCACTGAGCTACACCAACCAGGGCCAAGTTTCCTTTTTTTAAAGTTATTTGTCTTAGTTTTGGGGTTTTTGTGTGATTACCTTTAGCTTTATGAAAAAGAAATTTTCATGTATACAGTAGTCATTTTTCTTTTGAATGAATCTGATCTCCATCCTCTTGCAAATTCAGAAATGCACCCCCTCCTTTTTATGCTTTGGTTAATGAAGGATGTGAAGGATTCAAATCCCAATGACATTTAAAGAAAAATAATACAAAACCCATCAGATTTGTATAAAAGTATAAAAGACCTTAAATAGCCAATGCACTACTGAGAAAAAAAGAACAAAGCTGGAGGTTTCACATTAACTGACTTCAAACTATACTACAGAGCAACAATTAAAAACATAGCATGGAATTGCCAGAAAAACAGTTATACAGACCAATGGAACAGAATTGAGAGCTCAGAAATGAAACCATGTATATATAGGCAAATAACTTTTGACCAAAGCATCAAAAACAAGCAATGGGGAAATGAGAACCTCTTCAATAAACGGTGCTGGGAAAATTGGAAAGCCACATGCATAAGAGTTAAACTAGGTTACTATTTGTTCCCAGGTACAAAAATTAATTCAAATTTGTTCAAAGACCTAAATATAACATCTGAAACAATAAATTACATCAAGGAAAACATAGGTACTAAACTCACGGACCTTGGTCTTAGAGAAGATTTTATTAATTTGACCCCAAAAGATAGTGAAGTAAAAGCAAAAATAAATGAATGGGACTGCATCAAACTAAAATGCTTCTGCACAGCAAAAGAAATTTCAACAAAACAAAGCAGCAACCAACCAAATTGGAGATGATATTTGCAACCAACAGCTCTGACACAGGGTTAATATCAAAAATATATAAAGAACTCAAAGAGCTCAGTAACAAACAAACAATCTAATTAAAAATGTGCAGAGGACATGAACAGACATTTCTCCAGATAAGAAAAAAAATGGCCAACATATAACAAAGATGCTCAACATCACTAGTTATTAGGGAAATACAAATCCAATTACAAAAAGATACCACTGGTTAGAAAGGCTATTACGAAAAGACAAGTGTTAGAGAGGTTTTGGAGGAAAAGGCACTCTCATTCACTGTTGGTGGCAATGTAAACTGGTGCAGCCACTATGGAAAACAGTATGGTGGTTACTCAAAAATTTAAGAATAGAGTTACCATGTGACACAACAATCCATCCTGGATGTCTACCCTAAAAACTTGAAAACATTTATATGTAAAGATATATGCACCCTTTGTTCATTAAAGCATGGTTAACAATGGCCAAGACATAGAAACAACCAAAATGTCCTTAGATAGGTAACTAGATAAAGAAGATGTGGCATACACACACACACACACACACACACACACAATGGGATACTACTAGGCAATAAGAAAAGATGAAATACTGTCATTTGCAACAACATAGATGGACCTTGAGAATATTATGCAAAGCAAAATAAATCAATGCATAAAAACATAAGATTTCACTCATATGTGGGACATAAAACTGAAACTCATAGACACAGACAACAGTGTGGTGGTTACCAGGGAGAAGGGGATGGGAGATAGTAAAGGGTAAAGGGAGACAAATATGTGGTGACAGATGATGGTCTGATTTCTGCTGGTGGGCACACAATGAAATAAAAAGATCAAGTATCATAGAAATCTTCTCTTGAAATCTATATAATCTTATATAGATTGGTTACAATGTCACCCCCAAAACTTTAGAAAAATAAAAATTTTTAAATAAAAATAGAAATACAAGAAAAATTAATATATTCATATCATCCATGCTGTAGCTATAATAAATGTTTACATTGTAAAAATACACTAAAATTTTCTATTTTATTATTGCAGATACTTGTAATGATTTCTGTTTTCTATTAATAACCTTGCTGCTAGTAGCATGATTGTACATCCAAAACAAAACACAAATATAAACTGCTTTCTCTGAGATGTAAAGGTCTGTCCACACAGTATCTAGCATGTAATATAAAAATAGAGATATTTATTGAAGAAGATACAAGAAACATTGTACATAAAACTATGATGCCTCAGTACCTCTTCAGAGTAGGCACCTTGGGGCCTTACAAAGTTCTCCCAGCCCTGTCAGTTGCCCATCTTTGTTAATTGCAGCCCATACATATTCAGCATTCTCAGGTTCTACTTATTGCAGGCCTTCCAGAATATGGATCGCCTTTACAGATGATCCACCATCTTTGAAACATTTGTGCCACAATTTTATTTGTGGTTCACTCATTGCATGGTCCCTGAAAACCTTCTGAATCACCTAACTAGTTTCCACAGAGGAATGTTCAAGCTTAATGCAAAATTTGATGTAGAATCATTACTTTAGTAGTTCAAGCATTTTGAATGCGATAGCCACACAGTACACATGCTCACTCAGTAGCGTGTACCGCCCCCACTGACTAGTACAGTGAAGTTGTCGTTGTTCATACATGTGCATTCCAGTCCACCCTCCTGAGTTGCCAGGTTACATTGATGTCATATAAAGCATTCTCATTATATTAACAGTGGCTGGATTTTTTCTAGACAGACCTCAAGTACCTACATAGAGACTAGTCGGGTCATGGGTTAAATATGATTTCCACTTTATGAGACAATGCCAATCTATTTTTCACAAAGAATATATTACTCTATTCTCTCACTAGCCAGAGTGTGAAAGTACAAGTGCATCCACATTCTCATTAAATTGATGTGGAAAGTGTTCTTCATTTTTACTGTTTTCTAGACTGTATTTTAGTCCACATTTTCCTATTATTAATGAAACCTAGCAAGTTTTAAATATTTTTATTGGATTCTTAAGTTTCTGTGTAGAATTGCTTGTTCAATTTACTATTACTTTTTCGAGATTTCTCCTCTTTTTTTATTTTTGGTCTGAATTCTTTACATATTCTGGATACTAACCTTTTGTTAGTTGTTACTGTTGAAAATGCCTTTGCCTATTTTTAGCTGTCTAGAATTCATTCTTTCACAAAGGATATGTTTTTATTTCTGTAACATTTCCAGAAAATTCACAAGGACATTTTTGGACCAATAAATTAAACAAAAATTGGCTTACAAATTCTTGTGAGATCAGCTTGTTATGAAGATCTCTCAATGGGTTATTTCATCACAGTATACTGATTGCAGGAGCAACTTTCCTTTTAGACTTTAGTGCTTGTAGAGGGGGATGGTGGAGGGGGCCTCATGTTACATTGTGTCCAGCCATTGAACCAAAATGTATGTGGAGATTTTACTCTATTCGATTTACAATGTACAAGGTTGTCAAAATCAAAGCTCAAATTTATCTTGTTTGGCAAATGTCATCAGGTCAGAATGGCTCCCAACTTTCTTATCTTTCTGGCCTCAATTTCTTTTGTGGATTTTTGTGGCCAACATTTTCTTTCTAGTAATTGCTAATACATTTTTCCAAAGATTTTAAAATACACAGCTTTAAGTTTTTTTTCAACCAAAGAGTTGATCTACCACATTAGAGAAACAGAATTCACTGTCAACTTTACAATTTTCTGAAACAAATTCATGACTTTGTACCATGAACCCCCCTGATCAGCCATGCAATGAAACAGCTGTTACCTCTTGGCAGACCTGTTTAATAATGTTTTCTCTTCCCCTTTTTCATCTTCTTTCGTATGTACTTTAGAGCTCTATCTTGCTTTTCCATATTTTTATTCCAGTTTATTGTCATGTAGAGAGAATATAGTGCAGTCATAGTGCATAGAAGTGTGGGCACAAATAAAATCAGTGAGGCAGTTATGTAAATACTCTAAATCTCAAGCTAATAACTTTTAAAATGGGAGCTGTAGTGAAATCTTCCAAATATATTTGTTGTGAAATATTAATATAGAAAGCTTAATTCTCTACCATATCCCTTATAGACTGCCTGGAAAAAAACATGATTATGTTTATGCCAATGGTGCCCAACTGCACTAGGGATAGATTCTAATTCCCAATAACAGAAATCAAAATATCAGAAAAGTAGTTTAGGCATGGTAACACAGTTGAACACAATAATTGCTGCAATTCCCAATATATGCATATCAACTATTCCTTGAGTGTTTTTATGGACCAAGTCTTTGCTGTGATTTTACTGTATTATTAATTGAGAAGTTAATGTTAGAAAATTAAAGCAGTGAGGTACAAGATGATGAATTAAAAAGGACATTTTAGCCCTGGCTGGCGTAGCTCAGTGGATTGAGTGTGGGCCTGTGAACCAAAGGATTGCAGTTCGATTCCCAGTCAGGGCACATGCCTGAGTTATAGGCCAGTTCCCAGCTGGGGACACATGAGAGGCAACCATACATTGATATTTCTCTTCCTCTCTCCTTCCCTTACCCTCTAAAGATAAATATATAAAATCTTTGAAAAAATCATTAAAAAGGAAATTTTAATAAGATAAAAATTATTAAGAAAACTCAGGAAAATCATTAACAAAATCAAGAACAGTTATTAAGGATTTCATAAGTGAAGAAGCACAATATAATATTTATAAATACATATAATCTATTATAAATATATTCTAGAATATGCTATATAAAATCAAAATTCAAAAGAAAGAAAATAGAATTATACAATTTATAGATATAGACAATAACAATTTTAAAACTCATATGTTTATAACACTTGCTTAGTTATATATTATTTAGAAAAGTTTTTTCATAAAAACATATGTGAGGATAAATATGTTAGTATATATTAAATAAAGTTGATAATATAGAAAGATTCTAATTATTTTCTTGGCACAAAATACTAGATTTTTATACAGATTATTTAGCTCTAATCTATAACCATTTCTCTCTGTTTCATTCCTTCTTTTTCTAAAAATTTTTTATTGTTGACACTATTGCAGATGTTCCCATTGTCCCCCCACCTTTGCCCACCTCCACCCAGCCCCCAGCCAGCCCCCAGCCAGCCCCTCGTCACCACACTGCTATCTGTGTCTGTGGTTTACACATGTATGCTCTTCGGCTAATCCCTCCACTTTCTTTCATTGAGTGCCCCTTTCCTGCTCCCTTCAAACAGCTGTCTGTCTGTTCCATTTGACCATGGCTCTGTTTCTATTTTGTTCATCATTTTACCGTGGTCATTATATTCCACCTATGAGATCAGATGGCATTTGTCATTCTTTCTTTTGAAAAGAAAACTTATTTCTACCCAGCATTTCCAACTCATTAAAGACTTTGCAAATGTTTGCTATTCATGTAATAAATACTCTTCAACAAACCAATCTGTGAAACATCTTTTAAAACCCAATGTAATACAGTTAATTCATGCCTGAGGAAGATTAATGAAATTTGAATTATTTTTTATTCATAGCAATGCAATTACATTTTAACACAAACCTATCTTAAGTACTTCTTTATTTAAAAAAATATAAAACGGGCACTTGGATAAAGCTAAAATGTACAAAGAAGGATATAATAAAATACATATATTCACTAGGTATTTATTATCATTTTCAATTTAAGTATAAGAAACAAACATCATGGTAATTATTTTATCTAGGAGAGCTGAACATAATCAACACTTCTGAAAATTATATGATTTGATTTTTTAACATTTTAAAATAAACAGGTTCTAAGACTAAAATTCTTGACATTATCATGTATTTTATCACTTACAGCTTGAAAATTCCAGTGGGCAAGAGTGTTCATCCATAGGGAAGTTATGAAGCTGAAGATAACATTCTGCATTAATTGTCAATCTATTTAGATGGAAAAATAAATATTAAAAATGAGAAATAATTTCAAGCACTAAAAATATTTCTCTACCTTTCAAACATTGTTTTGTTCTACAATAATGGACTTTGATATGTTAGAAAATAATAATTCTAAAATCTCAAGCTTTTAAGTGGTCACATTATAACATTCGAAATAAGTCAGACAGTCCTAACGTTTTCCTCTCCAGTGAACTAAACCATTGCTGTGTACATTTAGTATAATCTCTTCTTACCGTAGAAAATTTGTACTTCAGGAGCTCAACACAGGTATGTGGGCTCCTGTGGGCTTGCCCACACACACACAATTAGCAGAGTGTGAACCATTAAGCATGGTAATTTTTATTCATTTATTGTGATCATCTTTCTATGATGGGTTATTCATAGTAAGTAAGTATGTTCAAGGCAATAATTAAATTTGAATCTTACATATCAATATTCATTTAATCCTTTATTAAGGACATTTTACAATATCACTGAAAATCAGTGTTACACTGAGAAGTGTTTCTAAAATATTGCACCATAGAAGAGTTTAGTGTGTTAAAATAGCTCCATATTTCTTTGCAACCTTAAAAAATGGAAATGCATGAGTTGATCAAACATGAGTATGGAAAATAAGTTAGAACACCTGCACAGTTTAAACAGTATTACCGTAAAGTGTACAGAACGCGTCCATCGTTCCAAATTCGAAGCAGACGATTGGGAGTTGTTATCCAATGAGCATCAGATTTTCTTGAGTTTCTGAAGAAAGTGTCAGGAATCCAAATTTTTCCAACCATATTACTATTAAGCATAAGAACTTTCATGGTACTGTTGAACTTTAAACGACTGTCAAACCAGGTTTGGGCAAAAATTATGTCAATCGTATATTCCTAAAAGATAAAAAAGAAGAGTAATGACATATAATAGTAAGGCCACTCTTTTAAATGTTTTCTTTAGACACCTGAATATTTTATTTAAAAATTATGTAAGTTGATAGCACTTAAATCAACACTTAAAGTCTAAAACATTTTTAAAAATTGTTTCTAGAAGTCATATAAAGATAATCTAAGATTTTTAATAATTACCACTACTCAGTGTGACTTTATCTCTTTGGAAATTTTATTCAAGAATTTATAATATGTAGAATATAGTTATTAAGCACAAAAGCAAACTATCTTAATGTTAACAATTATATTACTATTTTGATAGCCACATGGTGCTTAAATCACAGAAAAAATTTACCAAATAAAAAATTAAGATGTAAATATTTACCAAATTTCCTATTATGATTATTTGGATTACTGTTTTCAAATGTTTTAAAGCAAATACACATGCACATACCCTGTTCTTGGGCAGCTTCACAATAGTTATCTTTCATGCCTATCCTGACCTCCTACTTCTCAAGCCAAATGCCTTTTCCTTAGGGTAAACTATGCGTTATCTAAGCACCAGGTTCAGTGAAGACAAATGATTAAACAGTCAGAGTCTAACAGTGCAACCTGTGTTAATAACATGGTTTCTGGTTTTAATACTAAATGCAGACAGAAAGAAGGCTCATGCTCTTGTGATGAGTAGACCATCAATAGATATGGTAGATCTCAGAAAAAGTATTTAATCAACATAATATGCCAGAATTTGGTATATTGTGCCAGTCCTTTGGTAGGTAATAAAACAGCAGAAACTGCTTAAAATAAAGGAAAATGCATACTATGGGCCAGGATTTTGGATAAGCAAAGATCCGACATTGGCTGGTAGAGGGAATTTCATGCTATTGGTAGGTAATACTTAGCTGCAGTATTCCAAACCAATGGGGCATTAAAAGTGGGACTTGAGAACTAACTTGTCTAGGGGTGGGATTTAGCAAGCATCTTTGAAACTTGCTTAGCAACAACGGACAGGCTCTTCTTTAAAATGCCTGTTTACATAAGTGCTAAACACTGTTGAAGGAGTTATGACTTCCAAAGGGTCAAACCGTCTCCTGGAGAAATGTGAAATATTTTCTACTCAAAAATCCTTCCCTCAAATTAGGATCAAAAAGAGAAAGACATCTTGATAATCTGTCTTCCCAAATCTTTAACAGATGTTAATAATTCAATACTCTTTTAAATTGCTAATCCTTAATAAGTGTCTCACTGAGATAAGAAGGTCATGAAAGTTTCTGCCATTTTATATGTAACTGAAAAATCAAAATTTGTTTTCTCACTTGAATTAGTGTAATTTCCAGAAAATGATCAAATTTTGTTCTTGTACTTCATGTTCTTATGTAGAGGTTATAATAATGTGCATAATAAATAAACAAGAGAAGCATAAAAGAAACTTTCATTTACCCAGATTAAGTGCAAGAGCTTCTAGGATAAACATTTGGAGATAAGGAATAGTGCTTTTTACATTTGAGATCCAATGAGACTTACTTTGTCTCCTTGAAATTTAGATGAGAAAACATCATTAGTAAATAAAGATGAAGTGAGTAAGTTTGATTTCTCCTTTTTTTGAGATTTTATTTGTTTACTTTTTAGAGGAGAGGGGAGGGAGAGAGAGAAGAAGAGAAACATCAATGTGCAGTTGCCTCCTGTGTGCACCCTACTGGGGACCTGGCCTGCAACCCAGGCCTGTGCCCCGACTGAGAATTGAACTTGTGATGCTCTGATTCCTGGGCAGGCACTCAATCCACTCAGCTACAGGGCTTGATTTCTAACTCTATTAAATCAAACCATAATAATGAGAGTTTATGTAGCGCAGTCTTCCTACTACACTGCCACCTTCCCAACTGTGCTGTGTGTCTCACATTTAACTAGCTAATTCAATATTACTGTCTCTCAAGTAATAGAAGAAACTTCACGTAAAATGCAGACCTGCCTAAATAATTATTGTAGGGGCATAATTTCATCATGAAATTTGGTTAATCATGGTCCTGTCTTTCCACCTGGACATTAGTCTCTCCCTGAACTATCTATTCACATGGCCAAATATTATAAGTGGGCCAAATAGTGGTTAGCTACAAATCAAATCTAAAGGCTACAGACATGTTGAGAAAAGGTACAGGGTAGTTTGTGGGGCAGGATAAAGAACCAAGGAAAAGTTGATGTTTCAGTAAAGTCAAAGACAGTCTGGAGAAAAAAATTTCTTCTCCCCCACGGTATTCAGTCTTTTCTCTTAAAGCCTGTTTCCGGTTGGATGATATCCACCTACCTTATGAAAGATCATCTGATTTACCCCAAGTGTACTGATGCAAATTTTAATCATATGTATAAAATGCCTTTACAGCAACATCTAAATTTGTGTTTAACAAATATCAGAGTACCATAGATTAGCCAAGTTCACATATAAAAGAAACCTTTGCAGAGCTATAACAGTAGGAATGAACATTCGTAGGTTCAGAAAGACTTTGCAAAACTTATGCATGTGTTTCATTGCTAGACAAGTTTAAATGCATACTTGCTGTCTGAAGCAACATATACACCTAGTTCACACTTCCTGTGTGAGTAGATAATCTTTTCACTTTGTCCTCTTTTTACTCATTCTACCTGTTCGTGAAGTTCGCTCCATATTTCTCAACCATGTAAATGGGATATATTATAAGTGGTTTACCAGTAAGTTCTTGTCTATTTTTCATTCTTTAATCTCCAAACTTGATCTGAATGAACTCTCTCAAAGTCTAAAGTTAGGGTGGATTTAGTCAGGTACAGTTGAGACAGTTGGATACGAGACCCATTTTGAGAATGGAGGAGAGACAAAGTATTCAGTTGTTAATTCTTTCCTGCCTCCAGCATTCCACTGAATTTCATCTAACAAAGATAACCAGTACCACCTCACTGCCAACACCAGTGAGCCCCATTTAATTCACTTGTCACTGGATTCTCAAGTACACTGAAAATTAATTATTAATTCCTCCTTCTTCATGAAGGAGGAATCAATGATTTCTCAGATTTAATTTCTTGGATTACATAGTGTCATCTTCTCCTGGTTTTTCTCTTACCCTTTGACTTTTCTGAGTACATTTGTTTTCTGCACCTTTCTTACACCTGCATTCTGTATGCCCTCATTTTAACCTGTGGTCCTTAGGTCTGTGTTCTACTTCATCTCCATTCTCTTGTGGATCATTTCATATAATATTGAGGTTTTTAATATATAAACAGTTTAATTTTTATTTTATTTTTTCCATTACCATTTAGTCCCCTTATATCCCCTCCCTCCTAGCAATCACCACACTGTTGCCCATGTCCATAAGTCCTTTTTCCTTTTTGTTCAATCCCTCCACCTCCTAAACTCACTGCCCTCAGTTATCACCCTGTTCTCCATCTATGAATCTGTCCCCATTTTCCTTGTTAGTTCAGTTGGTTCATTAGATTCCTCATATGAGTGAAATCATATGGTATTTGTCTCTTTCTGACTGGCTTATTTCACTTACGATATGTTCTCCTTTTGCCTCTCCTTCTTCTGCTCCTCATTTACCTCTGTATCCAGTCATAACTTCTTCCATGAGCAGAGGCTTAATTCTAAATTATTGCTGGACAGCTCTTCTTGAATGTGCCATTAGCCTTTGGGGCACATGGCTGTATTTCCTATTTCAATTAATAACTCTACCATCTGCAAAGTCTTCTCGTTTCTGTACCTTGGTGTCAGCCTATGCACAACCAATGAAACTCTAAATTCTGAAGAATTCACTCATCTAATATTTCTTAAATATACTACTGTATTCTCCACCTCAACTGCCACTGCATTAGGTAAATCCTTCAAGATATAATGTTCAGAGTAATGCAACTTGGTCTCTCTAATGCTGGCTTGGCCTCTTACATCCATCTTCTATACTCTTTGAAGAATGATCTATTAAAAATATAAGTCTGCCTATGACATGCTCTTGACGAAAAGCTTCCAGTCATTTATCTTATTCAAGGGGATATAACTCATATAATACATAAACCTCCTGTTATGGCTTACATAATAAGGCCCTTAAACATTATCTAAGCTTGATTCTTTACCATGCATTTCTGCTCCAGTGCTATCAAACTGCAGTCTTATTCCTCTATGACTCTGAGCATGCTCCTTCCTTTACAAGTAAATCCTTTTCCTTCTCTGTCTACTACCACCTCAGTCCTTCTTGTTATCTTCTGAATTTCTTCAGGGTTCCACTCTTGACGGATCAGATGATGAGGTTTTATTCCCTAGCATAGTTCCTACCAAATACAGCACATTGGAGTAAAAGGCTACACGTTCCTAGATATGTGTAGCTCCAGTTCCTAATTAGGTAAATCCTTCAAGATATAATGTTCAGAGTAATGCAACTGGTCTCCCTGACACATAGTAACAACATTTTGTCCCAACTCATTCAGAATTAGCTATCAGAAGTGACATGTTCATTCCATTATTGAGGTATATACTTGGAACACTTATGCCAGAGTTTTGTCTTTTAATTTTGATTACTCACCATATTTATGGGATCAACTGGTCCAATGCTGTTCACATAAACATCGGTTTCAATTACTGTGGGCCTCACTGCAAAATGCCAAACAAATAATGGTCAGAGATATGACCAGGGGTTGCACTCAGCAGAACTTCGTTTCTAGATAACTTAAAGGAGTAACAATATTTACTTTTAGGGTGTCCAACCTGCAGCCCTATGGCCACATGCAGCTCAGGATGGCTATGAATGTGTCCCAATGCAAAACTGTGCATTTACTTAAAACATCATGAGATTATTTTTGTGATTATGTGTCACAATTTATTTAATGTGTGGCCCAAGACAATTCTTCTTCCAGTATGGTGCAGAAACGCCAAAAGTTTGGACACCCCTGAATCCTCATTAGGAAATGAAGAAATGAAAGGTTACAAAATATAAACACATTTTCAGTTTATAAATTGATTATGCAATTATAAATAACACTTCTGACTGAAAACATTTCATTGCACAACCTAAAAAATGTTTTAAAATTACCTAAATAACACATGAAAACTAAATAATTTAGTTAAATAAAAATTACAGATAATTTGCTCTGCAATAGTGATAGGATGCTAGAGTTTGAATGGATTTTAGAGCCTATTATTTTTACTCACCCTGTTTCTCCCTTGTTAACAATACTCCTGTAGGTTGTTTATAGGTAGCTCCAGTGTAAGGTGGATTTTTACCTAATTATCATGGAGTATAAGGTATGGACATCACTATGAACTTTATGTTTTGTACATACCATTAGTGTTTCCCAGTAAGTCTTTGAAGGGTATATTTTTATTTTTATATGCTATTTTTTGCATTATTTTTATATGCTAAGAAAATGTGTAGCACAGGTCAGCATTTTAAATGTTTATCAAATGATATAGTAACAAATATTTACAGTCATGCCATATTTGTGATTAGGCTTTTAACCTTTGCCAGGTATTTTTGGTTCCTATAATGAGATTTGCCATAATAACGATAATGCTAATTTATACTCATAAGATTTGTTGTTTGTATGAAAACCATGTTTACATAGTTTCTTTTATTCTTCTTCCCCACCAAATAAGATACAAATGGTTTATTTATTGATTATGCAAATACTTGTTGAGAAATGTGTCTAAAAGTTTAACAAAGTAAACAAGAAGGAGAAAGTCATTCCAAGAAAAATCTATTATATATATCACAGAGTTCTATAAAGACATAATGCCCTGGCTAGTGTAGCTCAGTGGATTGAGCCCAGGCCTGTGAACCAAAGAATCACGGTTCAATTCCCAGTCAACCATATGTTGATATTTCTCTCCTTCTCTCCTTCCCTTCCCCTCTAAAGATAAATAAATAAAATATTTTAAAAAACAGATAATGCAAATGATATAAAGCAGAAAAAAAAACAATTTGTAGGGTCAAAAGTTTTAAAGTAGTATGTTTTCAGAAATATTTACTTAGTAGTCCTGTTTAAGCTTTATCTGATTTCCCTTCCTGGCATGACATTTATCACTCTTGCAATTCGGATGCTGCGTTCCACCTGGCAGGACACGCCCCCTCCCCTAACACCTAGCTAAGTCTGCCTGTCTGAGTCTCTCTCAGTACCTTCTATTCTGGCAGGGTTCCAAAGCTAGCAGGCTCCTGCAGAAAATTTGAAGCATTTTGAAAAACAGCGCCTATATAATTTCATAATATTATTGCTCTTTACCCTTTGCAATGAAGAAAAAACAACACTTAGAAATACATACATAACATATAAATAGTTTGCTTTTTTCAAGCAAAGAATTTATTACACGACATATACATTTCTTAGCTAGAAAAATAAATGCTTCCTGGAAATAGTTTTGATGCAAAAATTTCAGGTTTTAGACCTATACATAACAATGTAATTTGATTTTCTGGCCAACAATTAGATTTCTTAAATAAAAGTGGCTCATATGATTTATATAAGGTTTGTAAATTAACTTAGGCTGGTAATGTCTGCATTGCTTTAACCACTTGCCATTTATTCTGACCAACTATGAACTGTAGCCAATAAATACAATATAATTAAGGGAATTATAGCCAAATTTACAGAATGGTTTGTAGGAAGGCTAATTTATAACTGGGCAGTGGGTCTAAGTATATTTATTACCACTTACATACAAGTAAGTGCAACATACCAGTCATACTTAATTAGATGTTTTCAGTTCACTTAATAAATCAACAAATACTATCTGTTCTTTAGTTCATGATACTGAGGACAGAACACTTCTATGCCAAGAAGTTAATGATTCCTGAGGACATTTTTATAGGTAGGACATACTTCTGACATTTATAGTACAAAGTTTTAGATGTAAGTGACCTATCCTGGTTTTTCTATGTCCACATTTAGGGCATGAGACACCCAGAGGGATTTCATGATCAGCCCAAATCATCTGCAATGGGACCAGTGGAAAATCACATCAACCAGTGTGGTGTAGAATGTTGCTACTGAAAGAATATATTAAAATAGATATATGAAGATATATATTTGCAAAGTATAAGTATTTTTTCCATAAATCATGATTTGATTTGATTTTGTAATGTTAATTGGTGTTAGTATCATTATTTCCTAACACATGTGCAAAGGTCTGGGAACTAATACATTGAGGAAAATATTTTATGTTACTATTGTTTCTCCTATGGTACCCACACAGTGGGGTACTGAATGCACCTCAAAACAATGGAAATCGCACCAAACAGAATTTGAAGTGACAGCATCCCCTTTTCAAATAATAACTTACAGACTCTCACTGTATTTTTTTTATTTTATTGTTTTTCATTAACATTTAGTCCCCTTATAACCCCCTAACCTCCCCACCCCCCACAATTCCCACACCGCTCTCCAGATCCATGAGTCCTTTTTTCAATTTGCTCAGTTCCTCCACATCTAACCTCCTCCACCCACCTTAGCTGTCACCCTGCTCTCTATGAGCAAACTATGAATATTTAAAAGTTATTGTATATCCCATTTTAAATTTCAGGCTGCTCGTATTTCATCATGTTTTTAAACTCCAGCCCCCAAACACAAGGAAAAATAAAACTGAAGGTGAACTAAAATATTTCAGACTCATTTTGAAACTACAGCTAGTTTCAAAACTAACAGGAAAGCAGGGGGAAACTGTAATTGTCACTTAACAATGACTCATTACCCTTTTATTGATTCACAGCATGAACAATCCTTGTAGATGAAATCACTTCGCATACAGGCTTCTTGGTAACTGAGTCAGTACTGTTTCTTAGCACTATGGCTTTCTCAGTCCAAATTTTGTTCAATGGCAGGATTTTAGTAACATTTAAAAAGAAAACATCATTATTTCGATTCAGGGAATTATTACTCCAGGCTCATTAAGCAACTTTTCAAATGTGAGCACAGACTATGTTTAATTCATCAATACACGCAGAAATCAATGATCTCTTTGTGACAGTAGGACAGTGATTGAGAAAATAGCACACTACCTCAGCAAATAACATTTTTAATAGATGGAAGTCGGGTAGAAGTGACACTGGATTATTTTTGCAAGGTGGGTTTTTTTGTGCTGTGATTCTAAGTACATTGTTTAAAGTATCTCCCTAGAGTATAAGTAGTTAAATTTCCAGTGGGAGTATGTAAAAGGAATAGACATTTCTTTCAAGTAACTTAAAGAAAATGCAGAGAATAGGAAGAGGAGGAAAAAATAGAAAGACCACAGTGAGACCAATAAAGTTTCCTCATTCAGTTTCCAAATAAATAAGGCATAAATGAAGAGGTTACGACTCTTGAGACGGGCAATCCATTAATTAAAAGAATATAAACTAAATAAATATTTGAAATATTTTCTCTATAATTGTTTTTAAGCATGCTTTCTTGAATGCACTATTCCAATGACTCAAAGATATCTTTAGTAGAATATATAGATTTGTGATCACTTTTGAATATTTAAATTATTTCAAGTCAATTAAAAACTCTAATCTTAGACAATATGTTTAACAGTCTTTTCTTATTGCCCCAGAAGAAACAGAAAAAGGAAAATTAATAGCCCCACTGACCCAGATATTGCAGTTATAACACATAGACTTTGAGAGAAATATGACTAATATGTTCTTATTTTTCAATAGAGATTGCAGGGGTTCTCAAACCAATGATGTCATGCATGCATCCCAACACATATTTCCAGGTCTTGCTAAAAAGGAAATGTCAACTAACACTCACCATCTTCCTTGCCAGGTTATGTAAAGACAATCAGACACTTGGAAACATGGATGAAAAGGTACACATAAATAAATAGGTACAAACCTTAGGCTATGAGTTGAGAGACTTTAAATGGCTATGCCCTAGGAGAAAGAAAATTTTTACCCCCCCAAAAAATAATAATAATAAACCAGTTTAGGCCAAATGAAGGTGATTTTCCTTTTTCAACCTGGTTACCAGAAGAAAAATAAATCATCTCTGGTGACAAATAAATTATCTAAATCTTATTTTTAATATACTCTACTAGGATTCAATAAAAAAAGTTAGCACATGTTAACTGAAACATAGGCAAATCACCTCAAATCAAAATATAAAGTAAAAATCTCTTGAAAAGTCACACAAATGGTTCTCAGACAAAGACTCTAAAATAAATATTGTTAATATATATAAGAAAATAGATTAAAAGATGATAAATGATAAAACACTTGAAGCCAATTTAAATATCTGGTATAAATATTACAAGAGAGAATTATTAAACTAGAAAAGAGGTCAATAATAAAGAACGGACTGAATGAAACACAAAGACAAATAATAAAAATTAAATGAAAGTGTATGAGAAATACTGAACACAGGGAAAATGTCAACTATATTTGTAATTGAAGTCACAGAGAAATTAACAGTGAAAAAATGACTGAGTAAATACTAGCCAAGAGGTTTTCAAAAGCAATTAAAGTTTCTGATATATAAATTGAAGAAAATTTGTAAACACCCTAAATACATACCACAAATGAAACAAAAATCTTGGGACATTATGTAAAATCAAAGAAAACTAAAGACAAAATATAAAAATGGTCAGAGATAAATGGTATTTTACTTTTAAGATAGCATTATCACTCATGAATAGTGAATTCTCACCAAAAATAATAAAAACAAGAAGAAAATCAAGCTATGCTTATAACTTCTGGAATGAAAATAACAGCCATCCTGAGTTTTCATATACATTAAACATATTATTCAAAAATGAATGCAATTCAAAAGTATTTTCATGTAAAAACTGAAATAATTTGTTGCTATGCAACCCGAACCAAAAGAAATACTGTTAAGAATATGTTTCTAAATTTTAAAAAAGCAGTATTAAGGGAAATAATACTAGATAAGGTGATCTCTTGGTAAGAGCTAACTGTTTTTAAACACTTTAAAATAATAATAATATTGTCTTTTCACATTTTAAAATCTAGAATAAAAATACATGATATAAAAGCAAAAAAGAAGATTAGATTTTATGTAGTGTGTGGCTTGTGACATTCTTAACTGTGATAAAGTTACTGATTTGTCATTAAACCTAAACAAGTAAAAGTGCATGCTTTAGCCACTAAAAATAAGAAACAGTTATATACTTAATGAGATAACACAAAGTTAAAACTATAATTATTATACAAAGCCAAAAGAAAAATAAATTGTAAAATGTGTATAGAACAGATTACACAAGTTAGAAAAAGAGAAAAGAAATGTAAAATCAGTAGACTTAAAACAATATATAAAACAATTATTTAAGTATATTTGTAGCAATCACTTCATTTAAAATAAAAATGTTGTAGATAATAATAATAGGGAAACTACAAAGCTGCTATCCAACAGAAAGTTTATAGCAATCCTAAATCTGTACATACCTAAAACAGTTTCCATATGGATGAAGCAAAAACGAACTGGACTTTTTAAAATAAATAAATAAATGGTTGCATTTAATATTGTTAATATACCTCTTTCAGTAGATACATAGATTTTTTGAGCAATAAGAATTGAACAATAAAAATTTTTTTAAAGAACTAGAAACTTAAGTATATTCTCTGAGCAAAAGGGAATTAAGTTAGGTATCAATGACAAAAATGTATCTAGAAAAAAGCCTAACCTTTTTAAATTAAGAATTATGCATTTAGCTAGTCCATGTGTCCAAGATATTATAGAGATAAATTGTGAAATGCTAAAGCAATAATTAGAAAATATTTATTTTATTCATTTCTCAATATTTCCTCCAAAAATCTATAGAACAACAACAAGAAGTAAACAGAAGTGCACAAAAACTGTAGCCTTAGCAGAATTTGAATACAAAGAGTGCCAAAATTTCAAAATTATTTTAAAATCAACACCAAACAGCAAATCCTAGCAATAAATCTCTCCAACTCCTCCTTATCTCTGTCCTACAAGACTTTGTCCTGAGCAAAACTGACCAAGGTAAACTGTCTGGAAGAGAGAAGATGGGAATTAGTTACCCAAGGTAGATCTAAAAGGACAAAAACAATAAGTGTGCCATAAGTTTGAAAACAATCTACAATGTCACCTGCAATCTACAACATACATGATGGGAAAGGGCAGTCTTTAACACAAGCAGTTTGGGGCAGAGGAATATGTAAGAGACACAGAGTGAGGGGGAGAAAGGGAAGAGAGAGAGAGAGAGAAATGGGCTTTAGAAATTGAATGGTAAAGAGGTAAAAAGAGAAAGGCAATTTTATGCTCCTATAAGAAATGAGAACCAATAAATAAAAAACCGTACAATTCCTTGTTCAGTACAACACATATGCAAGCCACCCACAACAATAAATTTATGTAAATTATCTGAGATTTGCTATAATGACATACAGAGACAGCAATAAAGTAAGAATCTTGCAAAATACCCATACGACCACAAAACAAATAGGAAAAAAGAAAGGAAGAAATCTATACAATGATGTTGGAGAAATAGGAAATCAATATACAACACTAACCAACTGTGGAATACCCTCTCAAAAAATATGAAGCAGAAAACAAAACTGTAAGACAATACTCCAAACATTTAAATGCAGTCAAACAACCATTTGGGAATAAGACAAATACTGTTGGATCAGAAATTTAGAAACTACTGTATATTTTGGACTATAAGATGCACATTTTCCCCCAAATTTGGGAGGAAAGGGGGGTGCATCTCATAGTCTGAATGTATGTTACCTGGCTCGCTGTGGATGGGGGAGCAGCCTATGTTATTTATGTTCTTAAATATTTTACTACATTTCTTGCTTCAAATTTTTTTCCCTATTTTCCTCCTCTAAAACCTCAGTGCGTCTTATGGTCCAGTAGGTCTTACAGTCAGAAAAAAGTGACCTTCCCAAATATACACATGAAAAAAAAAATAAATGAATGAAGTGAGGGAAGAAATGGGGAAAAAAGACAACTGTAAGATGACAAAGAATAAATACCCTAAAAATGAATAATAAGAGGGGGGAAATCAAGAGATATAAATGAGATGAAGAGAGAATCCGCAGAGAAAGTTTGGCAAATAGAAGGCAGGCAAATTATGCTTAGCATTCCTATAATTGGAACCCATGAAAAAGAAAAGCAAAACAATGGAAGAGAAACAATATCCAACACTATAATGCAAATAAGTAAGTAAATATAAAAATAAATATTTCCAGGATGAAAGAAAACATGAAATTTTATTTTAAAAATGCATGTTAGTTACCTGGAAGAAAACTTCCCCCCAATAAACAGCTCTAAGACATAGCTTAGTTAAAGTATTCAATTCAAACATGAAGAAAATTCCAAAGGACTTCCGTGGGGGGAGATGAAATAAATTACAAGGGCCAAAGAATTGGACTGCTGTCAAATTTCTCAAAAAGACACAGAAATTGAGTCAACTTTGAAATAGCTTAGTAAGAAAACAGTGAAAGAAGCCAGAACCAAGGATTTTACATGCAGCCAATCTGTCCTTCAAGCAGCAAGTCAATTGAAACATGCTCTCAGCAGATGAAAACATTCTGAAAAGCCTACCAGTGCACAATGACAAAGAAAATATCGAGAAACAAAGACTAATGGTAAGTATTTTAACACATATTGAGGGCATAGTAGATACTAAAATAAAGATTGAGGTAAGGTTATGAAACTAATTTACAACTGTCATTTGTTCTTACAGAGCAGAAAATGCACTAACGGAAAATAATCTAGTAAAGAAGAGAAAAATACAGAAAAAAGTCCACTGATAGTATGGACAATAAATGTGAGTTAACAACTGATAATCAAAAGAGCAAAATATTTTTTAAAAAAGACTCAGGTTTTTAAGAAAGTTAAATATATAAAGGGAAACTAGTCAAAAAACATAAAACTTCTAAAATACTAAAATAAAAATGTTATCAATTAGTGTTCAAGGAACCCCCATCTCATATAGAAATATAGCAATTGTAATTAAATATTGTGACAGAATTGAGAACAAACACCTCTGTCAGCCATTTCAATGGAGAGAACAGAGTTAACTTATTTATTAAAAGAAAAAGATATTTCATTTTGGCTCACAAAGCAGGACCTAATGATATGCAGCATACAAGGGTAACAGCTAAAACAAAGTGATTCACAAAGGCAAAACTTAATGAGAAGTACAAGAAAATATCAGGCTAATGGAAACAACAAGGAAGTGTGGGTAACTATCTTGCTATCCAGTGAAGTATAAAGTTAAGTCAAAAAGCTTTACTTGTGACAAATAAGGTCTCTTTCTTAATGTTAATGTCACAAGCCATTATGAAGATACAACACAAAATAGTTAGCCAAATAAAAACACAGCTGTCTTTATGAGGCAAAATCTACAGAAAAAGAAAAGAAACATAACTAGTAACATGCCAAAAATTAAAAAGTAAAAGAAAATCATTAAATCCCAGGCTCAAAAACTAGAAAAAGAACAAAAAATTAAAACAGAATAAAATACAAGGATTCTTATAATAAAAATAAAGTGCAAACTTTGAAATAGTTAGTAGGAAAACTAGTAATTGGGAATCCTAGGTTTTGAGGGGGTTTAACACACACACACACACACACACACACACACACACACAAACACTACTCTTAATTTTGTTGATCAAAACAGGGGGTAATAAAAATATATAAAATAGGAAAAACAAAAGGGAAATAAATGTTGAAACAATAACTCATTTTTAAAAGTCCTAAGAGGTTCCTTTGAAGACTTCTTTGCAGATAACCTTGAAAACTTTGATTAAAAGGTTTTATTTTCCTAGGGAAATACAGATTACCAAATTTGCCCTGTCAGAATAGAAAATATTAACAAACCAGTCTCCATAAGAAAATAAAATGATTATTCCTAAAAAGGATAAGACTTGTGTGATTTCACAATGGAATTCTACAGGCCTCCAAAAGCCAGGTGTTGCTAATGCCTAATAAATTACTGGACCTTCGAGAATAAACTAAAACTCCCTTTCATGAAACAAACATAAAAATGATACCTAAAAATGATGAAGACAGTACTCAAAAATAAAATGCAACATAAATATTACTCAGGAATACTAATGTAAAATACTAAATAATATGTCAGCAAAATATGTTGGATTCTTCCAACACTTCATTGACTATATAATATATGATGACCAAGGGGGCTTATTCAGATATGTACATTGAATTATTTCATATTATACACTATATTAATAGTTCTAGGGATGAAAAACTTATAATTATTTTTAGAAATGCTGAAAAGGACTTTGAAAATTTTCAATACCATTTCCTGATTTAAAAATAAAGTCAAGAAAATTGAAAGATAGTTTCTTGATGTGAATATACATATAAAGAAACACTAGTCATTTCCAAGGTCTACAACAATGCAAAGTTACCCACTACCATCATTATTATTCATATATATTAGTGAATGTTATTAGATGAGAAACATCAATGACTTGCACATGAATTGGCAAAGAAAAAATAAAGTCATTTCTTTGAATATAGCATAATAGCATATATTGAAAATTCGAATATTCAATGCTTAAATTAACAATAAAAAATCAGTAAGGTAGTAGAAAGGTAGTAGGATAGAAAATGACCATTTATAAATCTGCATATTGATATACAAAATATAATTAAGTTCATATCTCAAATAATAGAGGCAAAGATTGATTTTTTCTTTTTTTAATAAATGATGTTGATCAACCAAAAAGCCATTTGGAAAAGATAAAAATTAGATTTAAACTTCCTACCATACAATAAACTCCACATGGATCAGGGAATTCAATATAAAAAAAATAAAGCAATACAAGTACTAAAAGTAAACATGGATTGATTCCACTCTAAACCAGTAACACCCGGACCAAAGTGTCTTGAAAATAATGTAACCACACTGAAATAAACAGGGATGAAAAGAACTTACAATCTACGTAACTTTGAGGATCAGTATTTTGATTGCACACTATAAAGCTAAACTCAAGAATAATTATACATTATTTTATTACATTATTTTATTTTATTTTATTACATCTAATTAATTTATCACAGACATGTTAAAATTCCAAAAGTATGTATTTATTGTAATTGAAAAAATAAGAAAATATTCTATAGATATTCTATAGAGTCAGGTGTCTCCTTTTCTTTTTCTTTTTTAATTATTATTCAATTAAAGTTGTCCCCATTTTTTTCTTCCATTACTCTCTCCTCTCCTACCCACCCCCTACCTCCCACATTCAATCCCCCGCAGTTGTCCCTGTCCATGGGTGCTTTATTCATGTTACTTGTTGATCTTTTAGGTATCCTATTGTTGGAAGAAGAAGTATCTTATTGTTGGAATAAGAGGGAAAGCTAGACTGAACTCTTCAGTGTTTAGATTGGAATCAGAGATCTCAGTATAAATTCATAGTTTATAATACACGTATGAAGAGATAGATACAGAAATATAGATGCCTGTGAATGTGTGTGTACCACATATATTTTCTACTTCTGCCCACTGAGAGGGTCAAGAAGCAGTGGCAGCCTATATTAATGAATACACCTAGTGCCCAGATCACAGTTCTAAATAGCTTTCTACACAAAAGGAACCAGGCCTCTTTGGAGAAATGGTTAATTGCATTGTGAGATTAAAATGAGTGCGGAATATCTTATGTGCTAGACAGAAAGGATATGCTAACAGTATGATGGGAACATGTGAAAGAAAGTAGAGTAGAATGTTTTATTTCCACATTTCCACCATACACTAAAATAAACTTAAGACAGATAAAAGACTTAAATATAAGTCGTGACACCATCAAAGTCCTAAAGGAGAACACAGGCAGGGAGATTTGAGATATTCTGAGCAGTGATATTTTCATTAATATGTCCCCTAGAGCAAGAGACATAAAGGAAAGAGTAAACAAATGGTACTTCATCAAAATAAAAAGCTTCTGCATGGCTAAAGAAAACATCATCAAAATGATAAGGGCACTAACCATATGGGAAAATATATTTGCTAATTATACCTTGGACAAGGTTTTGATCTCCAAAATATATAATGAACTCACAGGACTCCACTTCAAGAAGACAAAAAACCCAATTAAGAAATGGGCAAAGGATCTTAACAGACACTTCTCTAAGGAGGACTACAGAGGATCCAGAGACATATGAAAAGATGCTCAGCATCACTACCCATCAGACAGATGCAAATTAAAACCACAATGAGATACCACTTCACACCAGGGAGAATGGCCATCATAACCAAATAAACAAACAAAAGGTGCTGGTGAAGTTGTGGAGAAAAGGGGACCCTAGTACACTGTTGGTGGGAATGCAGACTGGTGCAGCCACTTGGAAAACAGTATGAAATTTCCTCAGAAAACTAAAAATGGAATTGCCTTCAACCTAGTAATTCCACTGCTGGGATTATATCCTTAGAATACTGAAACACCAATTCAAAAGAACTTATGCACCCCAATGTTCATAGCAGCACAATTTACAATAGCCAAGTGTTGGAAGCAACCTAAGTGCCCACTGGTAAATGAGTGGATCAAAAAACTGGTACATTTACATGATGGAATACTACGCAGTAGAAAGAAAGAAGGCGCCTACCCTTTGTGACAGCAGGGATGGAACTGGAGAACACTATGCTAAGTGAAATAAGCCATGCAGTGAGGGACAAATACCATATGATCTCACCTTTAACTGGAACATAATCAAAAAAACAAACAAGCAATCAAAGTATAGCCAAAGACATTGAAATTGAGAACAGGGTGACAGTGACCAGAGAGGAGAGAGGAGGGGATAATGGGAAAAAGGGGAAGGGTCATCAAAGAACATATATAAAAGACATGTGGACAAAGCAAAAGGGAGGTAGGAACAAGGGTGGTAGGTAAGGATTCGTGGGGCAGGGGGGAGTGGTGAGGGAAAATGAAGACAACTGTACTCGAACAACAATTAAAAAAGGAAAAAAATAGAAAATAATTTTACATGTATTGATATTTGAATCAAAGCTCTAAATGTGTATAATTAAATCTGGTAAAATATATTTAATACTATTTAACATATCTTCAAAGGAACCATCAACAAAAATAAATATAAACTTTGAGCAATATATGATGCTCATGAATTTGGTATGATAAAAATTCTATAGGTAAAGATTTCAATTTCCCTATAATTGGCCATAGATACAATGCAATCTCAATAAAATCTTTGCTGGTTTATATTTTTTGTTTGTTTCAAAGATTTATGGAAAAGACTTAGAAGTTTATTATATTATAAAATGTGTATATAAGTGCAAAGAACCAAAGATAACGATCTTAACAAAGAAGAACAAAGTAGTATTACCTATTCTAAATACACTATCAAGGTTTATAATTCTACATTAATTAAAACAGTTTATCATTGGTTCAAAATTAGAATGCCTACTTACTTTTGAAATATTTACTCATGAACTATCTCTCAACTTCTCCAATGGCTTCTTCAAAACTTTGCTGTCTCACCCTTCACTGTAGCAGTTGTAAAATAATTACATCAGAAATGTTTATATGTCTTTATTTGTTCATCAGACTGTGAACCCCTCAAACTAGTGCCATTCCAGTTAATACCCGTTAAACCCAACAGTCTGACAAAACATCAGCCACTCGAAGAATATGTGATCTGTAATTAAAATACATCAGTCAATACAGTTTTCATAGTCCCCCGCATCTCAGAAAAAGTAAAACTTACCTCCTATATCTGGGCGAAGTTTATTGTCATAGCCTTGAAGCAATGAATTGAGAATTTGTGTTACATCTCCTTCATGAATCTTGGGTGCCAAAACCCAAGTTTTGTTGACTGTTAAATCCTCATCATCTTCATCATCTGCTTTATCAACACTAAATAATTCCAAAAATAAAAAAAGAATGATAGAAATTTCAACCAAATTGTGTATTTCAAAAACATAGTTTAAGGTTATTATAATTTTGTTAGGGAACAGTAAGAGGGGGGAAAACATATGAAATATTTTCACTGGAAAAATTTTATATGCAGTAACAGTAGTGACTTCATTGTATGAACCATCATACTAATAACAACACTCAAGAGTTAAGAATTTGTTACCAAAATATAGCACATAATATTCAAATAATAAAATGAATAGTGGTCACCCCACAACAGTAGCTACAGGAGATGGAGATTGTGCACTGAAAATGGCCCTAGATTTGCACAGCACACAACCTGGACAACCACGGGTGGTCCACCACACCCCAAAATACATCTACCATGCTCAAAAATCAAAATTAAAATAGAAATAAATACAGGGAGAATTATAATGATTAGCATGGTCAAATGTATAAAATGCATGTAAACAGAAGAAGATTTAAGGAAAGATGAGTGAAGAAAGAGTTGAAGTAAAAGGATATAGGTATTAAACACATAATACTTATGTGTTATACCTTTCTCCATTTAAGTCAGAAGAACCCAGGGATCTTATTCTGAAACATCACCAAAGATTGTCTTATCATCAAATCAACACTGTGTACCTCACCCTCCATGTGTATTTGGGGTCAGAGTTGAAGTAAAAGGAAGTAAGTATTGAACTATTGAACACATCTATGACTTTCTTCTTTTAAGGCAGAATAACTCAGACATCTTATTTTAAAGCATCACCAAAGATTGTCTTATCATCAAATCAAGGCTGTGTGACTCACCTTGCACATGTATTTGTGGGCATTACTCCCAAATTGTAGGACTAGAGTAGAATTTAAGGATCAGATAATCCACTGCCTTTATGATGCAAAGGAGAAAACTGAAAATAGTAGGTAACTAACCAAGCACAACCCTGTTTATTAGCAAAACTGGGAATCAAGCTCTAACTCTCCAGTTAATATTTCCTACTACACCTGTGGGTTTAACAAACATAAGAATTCAGCTTACTTCTGAATTGTGATGAAAAGTGCAGTAATGTAGAAGAAATTCATCTGCAATTCATCAAAAGTAACAGACTACTCTTAATTGACAACAATCAACTTTATAGCACACAGGAGACAGCAGACATACTCAAAATATCCAAATCTATAAAGTTATTGATGAAAATGAAAAATGTGTCTTTTACTTTATGGAAAAAAACATATGGACTTTTTGGCCAACCCAGTATTTACATATGCTGTATTTTAAAGATTAGCTTCTCTCCAGTAATGAATATAGAAATTTATGTTTTCTTTATTTAATCTTTCTACACTATCCACTCAGGTCTATTTTCCTTGGACCTAAACATCCTAGCTAATTCAGCTCCCACCCCATTTAGCATTTGACATATAGCATTCCTTAGTTTAAGGTATGTAACCATGATTTGACATATGTATATACTGAAAAAAATGATTACCAGAATGTTAATATCCACCCTCTTTATCCTTAATGATTGTAAATCAACATTATAAATTAAAATTTAACCTTTGCAGTATTTGCTACCTCATGTCATCTCCACAATAATTCTACGGATTGTTATTATCAACAGATAATGGAGTGCATTATTATTTTCCATTCTCCTCTCCTGCCTGTCAGAAAATTATGCTTTTTATTCCACTCACCTCTAACTAGACATATGATTTGAAATGCTCCTTCCTGAGAGAGGATTATAGATCCCTGTCCCATTGAACTCTGTATGGCCCTGTGATCTGCTTTGACTAATGGAAAATATGGGATATGTGTCACTACCAAGCAGAAGTTTTAATGTCAGTGTGTGGCTCATCGTATATCTCTCATCCTCCTGTCAGAAGACTAGCCAAACTCAAACAGAAGCTACTCCCTTACCTCACTTCCCGAGTGAACATAACATGGACAGACACATTATGACATGTAGCCTGAGCACGAAATAAACAGTGTCATAAGCCACTAAGATTTAAGGCTATTTTATTACCATAGTTTACAATTTTTATTTCTGTGTAAAATACTAGCATGCACTTAGTAAACAGAATTTTAATGAAGAGCTCATTTATATTAATTGATGTGGCATATTTAACTTCAAAAAGTATATACTACTGGTACAGTCATATGATTTTTTACATATTTGTATTTTTCTATACTAGTAACATCCTTGTATTTCAAAAACCACATGTTCATAGTGATTTATATTCCCCTTTCCCAGCTAGGTCAGCGGTAATGAAAATTGACCTCAGTGATATTGCAAAGCTATCTTTCCTCATTGTTGGCAATCACAGACAAAATGTATTAAGGTAAACTTTTCCATATCTTCCTTCCAAGCTTTTAATATTATCTTCAAACTATTCATTACTTACCTTGAATGCCATATTGGTATTATTTTAGTTACTAAAAATTACATCTCATAATTTTAAAAATAGTTCATATAACATATCCCACATCTCAATATCTTTCATAGGCTGAAAGATTTTTGTAACATTTACTTATGTTGAGTGAGTGAGTGTTCTTTTGGGGAAAACGATTATGCCTTTTCATAACATTCTGAGAATGTCTAGACTCATGCTTAAGGACTCATTTTCAATAATTTGAATACACATACTTTCATCATTAGTGTTAATACATTAGACTCTTGAACGTGTGCCCTCGCTGCATGTTTTAAACATTGATGTTTTACCATAATTCCCGCTGAGTGCCTAGAATGCACCATTAAGTGCCTCCCCTGTTTCAGGACCTTTGTGCTAAGTTCCTCCCATGGGCTCTATCATCTAATCTGAGTAATTCCTTCAAATAAATAGTAAAATTCCTATTTTATAGATAAAAATAACTTTACAGAATTCCCAGGACATACAGTATTAAATCATATAACCAGTATTTAAGACGATATGGATTTAGTTTGAGGACTTGCTTTGCTCTTCCCTTTGAATTTTCCACACCTCATTTTATCTTTATTAAACAAAGCAGGACAGTTGGATTTGGAGGTTTTTTAATTCATAAATACAGGCAAAAAGTCTGGTAAGTACTTTGAAATGCATTGGTATTGTGCACGGGCAGGATGGCTCGTCTGTGCCTTGGAGTTCTGAGTGGTTAAAACAATAATCTCACAGAATCACACACACTCTCCCTCTGATGAGAAAGATTTTTTAATGTGTGTGTTCAATATTCAATCCAATGCTTTAATGCCTTTGTAGAGAAAATACTATGTTCTACATATGTGCTAAGTGCTAAACTACAGAGATAAATAAAATTGTATGATCTTATTTTCTAACAAAGAAGAAAACTAATCAAATGATACAGGAAACTGTCATAAAGATGCTTGTCACAGTATTACCTATGGTAACCAAATTTTAAAGTTATAATAATAGCTTGTTTAAGTAAACTATGATACAACCATATGATGCAATGGATATATGCATTCGGTTGATGATGATGAAGTGTCAAAAGTAAAATTATCTTCATAATTTACTGCTATATAAAATAATAAATAACAGTTTAGTTTTACTAAAACTGATGCATAAATTGACTAAAGATTTAAGGGAAAGCAGAATAATAAATACACTAAGTATGCTAAAATAGTGGAAATACATGAAATTTATTTCTCTGTATATTCATTGTATACCATAATCTTTCTATATCATTTGGTAATATAAATGCACAACAATGACTTAATTTGACATTAATGCCTATTTTTCCCTTTATACCATGAGACAGTGCTCTGAAATAAATTTCTAATCATTAAAATAAATAAATATAAAGCCTTTATAGAAAGAAGCAGAGCTTTATAACTTGCCAAGCAATCGATAGCAGCAGTCCTGGAAGTTAGCAACTCGATTCTCCTGCCTGTGTGGGGACAGAGCTGACTGCCAGCCCTGCCACCAGCTCTCTGGAGGAGTCCTGTGTTTGCACCAGACCCATAGCAAGTCAACCAACGCATGTAAACTATTTTTTTTATACATAGGGTAGACATTCATCAAGTTTTACCCAGGATGGCCTGGTTTACACCTGTTCTCCTGGAGAAAATATTAATGGCACCCTCCTTCACTGGCAAAGTGACTTAATTTGGATGATAAATTATATAGATACCCTGAATATAGTTAATGTAAAGGTAACAATGAATGTCTTGGCTCTGACAGCTGGGGAGGACTCCTCCATTAATCTGCTCAGAGAAGGCAGATGAAACTCCAAAGCCGGTTCTCATCAGTAATCTGTTGTTCATGATGAGGTAAAATGTGTTTATTAATACACATCAGTTTCTATAAGCACAGTAGATAAGTGACAAGTTCCAGGAAAGGAACATACCTGTTACGTTGTTTCTCTGTAGAATATACCCTAATGTCAAACCCTATAAACACTAGCCTTCAAAGAGTAAGTATAATAGCTGATTTTAGACCTGGAAGTCAGAGAAAATAAAAGTAAAGTAAGAAATTTAAGAAAAAAACAAATTTTGTTACTTTTTTTTGCCTTTATATTATAGTTGCTGAATTCCTTTTTATGAAAACTTCTTTCTAGGGTTGCAAGTTGGAATCTTTTCATTACTTGTAAAGCTTGGTAGGAGAGCAAAATAAGTGGGAAAAAGTGACACATAACAGAGTTATCAATTTCAACTTTTAGAGTTTTAGAGAAATAAAGTAACATTTCGCTCAATTTGGTGAATAATTTATTGACACAAGTGAATAGGGGACCCATCAGTTAACACACACAGAGGAACGCCTGGAAATTGAGGAGGGAAAAGACAGCCAAGCCAGGAAAAGTCAGAGGCGGTTCTCTGCAGTGTGTTTCCAGTCTGTTCAGTGCCTGTCCCAGGATGGTGATCCTTCCAGGACGGTGATCACGTTGCATCTCAACTGACCGCTTTATTTTTTATGGCCCTCTGTAAGCTCCTTGAAGCCACTCAATGTTTTAGCATTGGCGCCTAGACCAGAGCCTGACAAATAGCAGGTGTACAATAAAAAAAAAAACAACCCTGAATAAGTGAATGCATGGAAATAATATTAAAGCTCATCTTATTGTTTACAGTTAAAATTACAGTGAATAAAAAAACCTAAAAACTAGTATTAGTAGCTTTAGTACAAGCCCCTTAGTAAGAGAATTAAATTATTGTAGCTTACCTAATATAATATTAGTTTTTAAAACACAGTTTACTGATGCTACTTGTGTTTTAAAAACTACAGAGTGATGAAAGATGGTGAAGGTTTTAACCAAAGAACATTTATGCACAAGGCATAGACACAGACAATAATATGGGGATTGGCTTTGGGAGGGGTAAGGGTGAGGAAGGGAAGAAAATACAGCAACATTCGTAATAGCATAAAAAATAAAATCAAAACACAAATACCATATGATCTCACCAATAATAGGAATATAATGAACAAAACAAACAAATGAGCAAAATAGTATCAGAGGCATAGAAACAAGGAACAGACTGGCAGGGATGGGGAGGGGTTGGAAGGTGGGTAAGGAAGGGAAGAAAGGAAACGGTCTAGTTAAAAATAAGTATAACTGACCCACAGACATGGACAACAGGGTGGGGATTGACTGTGGGGGGTGGGGCAGGGGAGAGGAAGGGGGCAAAATTGGGACAACTATAAAAGAACAACAATAAAAGAATTTTTATTAGGGATAAGGTAGAAACAAATACATATTCTTTAGCCACCTACGCAGGGCAACAAATTAGGTCTGTAGAACACATGTCCGAAGAAGACATATGTAATCCAGCAAAAGAGCTGCTTGGTGCTAGTCAATATGGCTATTTTATGGAACAAGTAATTCTTACTCGAGACATTCTATTACATATATTGGAAAGTTATTATGATAATTACATACATCTAGGATGATTGATATATGAATGATCCCCCTGTACGCAAGCAATTTACAAATTTTGCAGACATAAGTAATGGCTCTAGAAATGTGCCCAGAGATTTAAGTCTTTGGCCAGAGTCCTTGATTCTGGAAGACTTGAAGCTGTTTGGAGAACCAAATCACATCCTAATCACACCAATATTAAAATATTTATATTAAACCCACGTTAAAAAGAAAACCACAGGCTCAAAATGGCAGCACTGTGCTAAAGCCCGTTTTATCAAACCTGGATATATAATTCCTGGACTAATGCTACTTCAACCTTTTCCTGAAATAGAATCTTAATCAACCAGTCTGGATTTTCCAGTCAACACCAATGAGGCAATCTGCCAAGTGGCCCCTTACCATCCCCACCAGAAAGTAGAGGCAATCTACAGGATAAAACCCCTTGTGTTGCCCACGCCACAAAAAAGGTGCCTTGCTCTACAAATAATACTCTCTTTTCTTTATAATTGTTCCTGCAAACCCTTCATCTTTTCCCCCTGAAATTCCTTCCCCTCTCCCCTCTGGTCACTGTCAGCCTGTTCTCAATTTCAGTATCTGTGGTTATATTTTGCTTGTTTGTTTGTTTTGTTGATTAGGTTCCTGTTAAAGGTGAGATCATGTGTGTCGGGCTGGGGTGGGGGGAAGGGCAGAAAACAACACTTGAACAACAATAAAAAATGCTCTCTTTTCTTGTGTTAATAGCTCCCTAGCCCCACTCTTCTTTCTACAAAAATCTTCCATTTTGTACAACCCTTCAGCGTAACTCTCTAGTTACTAGATGGGGTGCTGCCCAATACATAAATTGATTAATACAGCCAATTACACCTTAAAAATTACTCCATTATTTTTAATGCCCATCATATGCCAATCATTAGCTTTCTGATCTTCTCATCCAGCTGCAAATTGGAATGCATGGTCCATGTTAAGTTTACTTCTATATATCTACTGCTTAGACCAGTCTCTACTACTCTGTTACTCATATATTTGTTGCTTAATATATTTGTCTAAAAATAAGAAGTGTTAAATCTTTAAATACATTGTATCTGGGAGGAAATGATTCCTAAAGTCCAGAATTTCACCATTAATTGTAATTCTTTAGCTTTTAATAGCATGTTACCATTTTAATGTCACATGTTAGATGGCCAGAGTAAAGAATCTCCAAGAAGATATAAGTATTTTGTTTTCAAAAGGCCTACCAAATTTTGAGACCATGCCTCGGGCCACATAATAGCAGTGGTACCTCTTTATCTCTCTATTCTTCATTAACATTGACTCAAACCTACCCCACGAAAGCTGAGAATATTCAAACTTTCCCCAGAGTTGCCTCCTTGGTATCTCCACTATAGCTCATGGAGAATTCTGAGTAGAAATCATGTCATTTTATTGTCTTGTTTATATCAATAAACATAACTTCTAGAGTTCATGTTCACTGGGAGCAGGGACCCTGAACCTTTTGTCCTGTGCATCTGGTGGATACACTGTCATATATGTTTTATATACACTGCACAGACACTATCAGGGCAAGCATTTCATCTTGCTTACCACTATTTCTCCAGGTCTCAGATGTCTACTTAACACACAGTAGCCACTAAATGAATGCTGATGCTCAGTAAGTGTTTACTGAATGAATTCATAGCTGTACTTCCTGAAACATGGGGCTTCAGCTGGATCAACTATTTGAGTATTAACAGAATTAGGTTCTGGGGTATTTAAAAGTACGAAAATACTGTGTATTGTCATTTGCATCCCACAGAGTACAAGAACAAGCTTCTGCTTGAATAAGCCTGGTGATAAGGCATCCTTCATTTTGTTACAGAGCGTTTGTATTAAAAGAAAAATCCTTTCCTGTAGTTTTCGCTAATTGGTTCTGGTTCATCTCTTTCACGTGGACATAATAAATTCAACTATGATTTTTATACAGCGCCTTTAAAATAAATATCCATTTGATTCCTCAATAAAACATGCTTAAATTCCAAAATTCTTGCTTTTAATACTTTATCTTATGGTGATTTTTAGAGATCAAGTATGCCAGTTTGTTCGTTTTTACCAATGATTATTCTTGTACTGTACATATTTCAGATTATGTGAAAGGTAGGAGATTTTTACACTTACTGTCCTTCTATCAATTGCACTCCCCTCCCCTCCCTTACTCTTCTGTCTCTCCTGCCTTCCTTCTTGTTTCCTTCACCCACAGTCATGTTATTCGGTTTGGCTTCTATTTGTAATCTCAGAGGTGTGGCAGTTTCGAATGCACACTCTGGGCCTGGAACTAGAATCCAGTGCTGGATTCAGCACTTATCAGCAAGATGGTCTTTAGTAAATTCCTAAAAATTGTGATGCTCCAGTCTTCCCAGTTGTAACATGGGGAGAAAAATAATACTTAGGCTTTATCTCCCTTTATATTTGGTTGGTAACATTGCTAGGTGTAACTTCTAGGCTGGACATTTGATTTTAGAATTTGGGAGACATTTTGCCCATGGTCTTCTGGTAGTGCTGTGAGACATCTCAGTACTCTATACTTCTCTTTCCTTGATGGAGATCTATTCCATCAGCTCCCCTATCCTTAAAACTTTAGATTCTTCTGTTATCTTTGGAGTTCTAAAGGTATATGTCCTTATTTTAACTATAAGATGCTATATTTTGATTACCATAAATTTAGGTCTTTGCAGTGAGTTAAGCTCCAGGTATATAGTACTCATGCCTAAACCATTCAACACCACAAACCTAGCATTTGAAGGCATTTAATAAATGTTTGTTGTAAAAGAATAATCCATCTCAAATCCAAAAGATATTAATGCACAAGAATCCAATGACTTTTCTTTATTGCACTTAAAACCACTGTAAAGAGGATAAATAATGTTAGAATTGATGTAATTCCACAGAGTATCTGTTATTATGTCTTTTTAGTTATAAGTTTCAGAGCTATATTTTTCCATAATTGTTTTATCTTGATCTTGAAATAATATGGAAAGATACATATCATTTCTATTTCTCACAAATGAGAACTCTCTGGCTCAAAAACTTGCCTGAAGTCAGCCTGGTAGGAAATGGTAGAGCTGAAACCAGAATTTGCATCTGATTATGAAGTCTGGGATTCTCTCCTGGTACCACTCATGTATGTGAATTACCCTCCTGAGGTCAATACATTCAATCTGTGCTCGCTCATCCCCATTACCCTGCAGCAGTGATTGATCATATTTTGATAATATTCAGTAATGTGTTCAATTTTCCACCCTGCTATGTCTCCTCTCCTTTGGGACTACATCTCCATTGTTATTTTCTTTGCCACATTTCAACCATCTTAATATAAATAAACAATATTAAATAAGCCTATTTAATGTTTGAATGAAATGTCAAACATTTTCTTTCATTGCTTAGTCAAAAGTGTATGCCTCAAAGTAAATTATAAAATTTTAATACAGGTATACCTAAAAGACTATATACACAAGGGATTTGTGAACTATAGCATTTGAATTTTACCTTTAAAATATTTTCTCTCAGTTTTTTAAATATTTAATTATCATGGAACATCATATTTAGCTATTTTGCCCTCAAGTTTGCATGGTAAACATTAGTATATATTAGAAAATTAAGCAAAAGTCTAGATGACTAAAACAAAAACCATTCATTCACAATTCCCTCAACAAAATATATTACTGAAATTTCTTGAAATTATATGCTTTATAAAGCAAGTGTATTTGGATATTTTTATTTTGGCAATCGAATGATTACCGATTCATGAAATTGTTTTTAAAAATCAAAACAAATTATTTTTCTTGGTCTCTTTCAAAATACATCTTCTTAGCCAAAATTTACCATACATCACTTTTTATAACAGCTAAAATGTCAAAAGAATTTTCAACTCTGTTAAAAAATTGATTAAATTCATTTTTTCTCAACATGACAAATAAGTCAAATCAAGCTTTAGAGATTTTAAGTAACTTGTCAAGATGCCAGAGAGCCTTGTGGGGAATACAACACAGAAGCCGTGCCTATAGCTTTAGTTACAAGAATGAGATCAGTCTTCATAGTCCAGCAATATAAAAATCAATATTCTGTCTCTCCTTTGTGCTCTTGATGGAAACTAATGAGGAAACAAGCCCTTGTCTCTGCTGACATATAAGAAATAAGAGTTTCCAATTTGATAAATCTCAAAATAGATGACTTTGATGATTTATTTTAGAAAGAAGCATAAGACAACACAATTCTTATAGAAAGAACCATCTATGGTTAGTTTTGCAAAGCTACCTCAAAAGAAGAAGAAGGGAAGAAGGAAATATAAATGTAGCTTGTTTATATGTTTACATCAATCATTTCCACTAATTTTTAAAAAGTTCACCAAAATACTGTAACTACCTTTAAAAAGTTGAAGATATACATTCTCATAGTTAAGGACCTAAGAGTTCATTACAATGACAACATATAGTTTTATTGTTTAGGTCTTTATCCACTGTCTAGAATAGTACAGATTATCTATAGTACTATGATAAAGTGAATTACTTATTGATTTGAACTGCACACCTCCACTGTCTCACTTCTTCATACAAATGGTACAGAATGCACATGGAATTTCCAATTAGAACATCCCTCTTGAAAACTACTAAGAAAAGTTACTGAAACAATTGTTGAGTTATCTGATGTTTCAGTTCAGATCTTGGGACATATTGCATGTGAAAAGTTGAAGCACTCACTAATGACCTACTACTGCCTTTAATTTTCATAACAAAGAAAAACCTTTCAGGGGTTAGGACTCTTGACACACAAAATTGTCTTCAGACTGCCAGAGCCCACCTCTGTCCACTGCAACAGACAACTTTTTAAATTCCGAGCAGCTTGAAGAGCTTTCTGGAACCAGTTGTGACAATCATAATGTATGTAAGTATTGTCCAAAACAAAAAATACTGTTTAAAACAAAACAACTCTCTGTGCCTTGTAATAAGCAACTTGTTTATTAGCTTGCAAAGGAAATTTGCACTTATAATAATAGAAGAGAATACAGGTTATTTCAGAAAACCACTGGCTACATGTGCTTTTATTTATGAGAACACTGATTCATTTCTAATGTTATGAAGATGCATGAGAACACTGATACATATTTTTTCAAAAGCTCTTCCATAATTTTTCCATAATATAGTCAAAGAAATAAGCCATTACAACACAACTTATATATAATTAACCAAGTAGTATGTTTGTGCCCAGAACATTTAAGTTTCTATAGAACAAAGGTAAATAAACTAAAACTGTAATACTTAAAAAAAAATTGGTATCAAACATTTTGTCACTTCTAATATTACTTAGCATACTTTAATTCATTCTCTATTTTCAGAGAGAAGATGTAGTTGTTTATCTGCTGGTATTAACAAAAATATTCACTCTTGATATATACTAAAATGAATCATAATAATAAGTCATTCTAACAATGATGCAAGTAGTTATAAAGGTATGCTTCCATCTGCATAGCAGTTGCATTTTACTCTTGAATTCTAAGCAGAAACACATCATACAATAATATCACTCTAAATGTATATTTAATAAAACACAGTTACACAATATTAGTAGTATGTCCAAACCTTTACAGTGTCTATGTCTTAATCAACATTTTTTAACTTTGTTCATCAGCAAATCATAGAGCCAGATGCAATACCTGAGCATCTTATTTTTTTAACATGATTTAAAACTTTTATTGAAAGGTATTACAACCCAAGCAGGCCAAGTCTTGTTCCTGTTAAATTGGGGGCTTGGAGTTGGAGGCTCGGGGTTGGTAACCTCTCTCTCTCTCTCTCTCTCACATACACACACACACAAACACACACACACATATGCATACACACAGAGCCAAAACAACATTTATATTACCATACAGTTTTTATCAATTTTTATTTTCTTTTAGACAGCCAATGAAATGGCTTAATAAAATACACATTGTTATTTCTAACGTAAATATAACATATGATCCTGATAGATTTTAGCTATATTTATAATTTTTCTTGATGTGAAACTTTTTTTCCAGAATAGCAAAAAAAAAAGAAGGGGGAGGGGTAAGGAAAACAACAACATTAGCATTAGAAAAGCATCATACATACCATGCTATGAAACTTGTTCGTTTCTAAAATAACTTTTTCTTTAAAATGAATAACCGTCAGGAAGTTCATCAATGGCATTCATTTACTAAATTTAGTATCGAAACCATTTCTACTCTTCCTTCCCAGTAAGAGCCTGGACTAGTTTTAACTGTGTTTCAAGTCAAAAACAACCGGACTAACCTCCATGCTTCACACATAGGTTCATTACATTCTATCTGAAAATGGGTAAACTTAATCAGAAAAGAAAATGATGGTAAAATATCACAAGTGAACTTGGGGGAATGTAAATTGCTTAACTTAGAATGATTTTTGAAGGAAAGAGAAATGAAGGGGAGGGGGCAGATACCAAAGAGTAGTTTCAGGTCCGTGCATTCACTCACCAGTTTCCCAGGTGCAGGGTTAGTAGCAAGAACATCAGCCGCACCCCTCTACTTTGACTCCACAGGAGAAAAGGGGAGAAGAGAAAAGCTTTCCGAGGACCCATCTGGATCGCTTTTTCTGCTCAAGTCTCCAAGCCGGGACTTTTTCGCCCACCTCAGCCGCAGCTGCAGCCCGGTGTGTGAGTACCAGAGAGTGCGGGAAGGCGATACACCTCCCTTCCAGGTGGGATGCGACTCCCCGCGGAATTGAGCAGGGGAGCCAATCGGACCGGGAGGATGCTGGCATAAATTATTGGAAAAAACATATGGGCCAATCAATGGCCCCAAGGGGCGGGTCTCCCCCTACTAGAAATCTAGCCCAGTAGGGAAAAGGGCTCCGTCTTTCTACAAGAAAAACAAGCGTCTTCTCCCTTGCAGCCTCTGGGAAACGTTTGAGTGGCTTTGACAGATTCCCTCCTTAGGGAATAGAGGTCTCCCTCTTCCTCCTGGCCTTCTCTCCTGCCCGACTCTATTTTGGGGCCGCTGCCTCCTTCCTCTCCCGCGTTTGGATTCTGAATTCTTCTTCAGAGACTCGTGGGAAGATTGCAATACCTAATTGGTTTTCCCCAGGCTCGCAAAGGTTCTGTTAATTTTTGTTAATTATCGTTCGTTCTGAGTGTGAGGAGGTGTCTCATTTCTCTTTGCAGCCCCGGAACCTGGCACAACGCCGGGAAAAAATGGTTCTTAGACAATAGATGGTGAATATATAACCAAATGAATGAATTGGGCGTGCTCAGTGCATTCCTATAATCGCGTTTCCGAACTCCCTTTCCCTGTCTGTATGGGTGAGATGATTTGCAGTCTCCTCTCTCCGGGTACCAGAAGATGGTACTAAAGAATACTGCCAGGCAGGAACTATCTCATTTCACCAAACAATAAAAATCCAATTTTAAAAATGCCTTATGAGCCATAGGAGTTGTAGACCTAGCACACTGGTAATTCCTGTTCTCTTCTCCCTCCCCGATTGTCTGCGCATTTGTTGAGCTCCAGTGTTTGGTACCTAACTTCAGAGGCTCTGCTTTGAGTTTGCAGCAGAGCTCAACAGTTGCCATGGCAACCAGAAAGCCTCTGGCAGCTTGAACAACTGTGCAGGCGAAGACAGTGATGGTGGTGGAAACAGGCTAGCTCTGCTGAGCCATCTTCTGCCTTTTTCCTTCCCGAATCCCTGCTTCCCACCGATGACGCCTAGGGTTGGGGTCTTCGGGGCTCTCATTAATCACCCGCAACCACGTGTAATGGACCAGATTCAAGGGTGAACTGCAATTTACCATGTAGTTAACTGAGAGCATTTGTCTCCCTGAAAACTGTTCAAGACAGAAGTAATAGTGTTTGTGCAAGAAAGGAAGGCAACTGTTGCTATCCTACCTTCTGAAATCACTTACAGGGAGTGGACGGTGGTAACAAGGTTACAGGTATTTTCTTGCCCAGAATAACAGATGGTGCAATGTTGGACTTTTCTTCCCTCTCTTTGATTGATTCTCCATCTTTTTAGTCTCCTCTGAAAATAGATATTGACCTCCTTGTTATTCTTCTACTAAACGTTAATTAGGTAGTATTATTCTCTTCCACAAAGCATATTAGTCACGGTAGCCAATACCAAATAATTTATATAACAATAAAGGTCCATTAAAATTGATTTCGAGGTGAATAAATTTAGTTAAAAGTTGATGTCAATATAAATCTGGATAGTTTCTTTTCTAATTTTTTTCTGCTTCAATTAAGAATGTGATTTGGATAACTATTTAACTGTTTCATTGGTTGGACACACTAATTCACTGATCTGATTAACCAGTGAACTAGGAATTATTTCACTAGAAGTATGAAGTGAATAGTAAATACTTATCTAGTTACCCTTTGCAGTTTTGTAAAGTTAGGTAAGATTTTTTCATATATTTATAGGGACTATGATTCTCTACAGTGTTATACAATAGTAGTTGATAGTTCTCACACCAAAAACACTAAGATTTTACCCTTGTTGTTTTCATATGTAACTGAAAGATACTGTAAACAGTTAAGGGGAGTTAATGGAAAGGAATGGTGAAAGATATACCACCTTGAGTACTTACATGTTGCCTGTTTATTCTTATAAACCAGCTACTTTGAATCTTTTTATCTCATAACACACATAAATTAATTAGTAAATTGTGTGGCACACCAAAAATATATTTCATGCTGATTGTACAAAAAATAGATACAAGTTTTGAGTCATTCACACCAGATGACTTCTATTGTGTTGGCTGTTGTCATTGTTTATTTTGACAATCTAAGAGAAAAAAGTTAGTGCCCCTGCCTAAATAGTCAAATATTATATGTTTTAAAAATGTTTGTGGCATGCCAGTTAAAAATTGTGGTAAAACGCCCTGGCTGGTGTAGCTCAGTGGATTGAGCGCAGGCCTGCAAACCAAACAACCTTGGTTTCACTCCTAGTCAGGGCATATGCCTGTGTTGCAGGCCAGTTCCCAACAGGGGACGCCCGAGAGGCAACCATACATTGATATTTCTCTCCCTCTCTCCTTCCCTTCCCCTATAAAGATAAACAAAATATTTTTTTAAAGAATCTACATTTTTAAAAAATTGTTGTAAATGATAAAGAACTGGAGTAACTTTCAGACTGGAAAATTCCCTGCTTTTTTGAAAATCCAGTTTTTTTGCCAATTTTGTGAACTATTTTCAAATTTACTTCATTCTTTTCTTTCAGGCACTTTTATCAGACTATTTTTATGTCTCTATCTTTGATATTTCTTTTCCTTTTTATAATATATGTCTCCTGGGAAACTGATTTTATTCTGCCATCATAATTAATTATAATTCCTTGCAAACTGTGTAAAAGGGATTGGAGCCCTCAGGAACCTGAAGAAGGAATGATGATTTGGTACATCACACATGTCTTGACCTTGACAGCCTATTCCATTTGATTTAATAAACCAGCTGTGTGGGGGTGGGGGAGGAAGGGTGACGTATGAGTTCTGGAAAAAGCAAGAGGGTAGTCTGCGCACAGCGAACAACCACAGTGTTTCACGGAGGAACACTCACCAGACAAGAGTGCTGGTGCTTTGCACTGCCCAGCTTTAGAAGGCCAGAAGTTGCTCATCAAGAAGGGACTAGAGAAAGCTCCCTCTGTCTCACTGTGGCAGTGGATGCCAACTACAGGCAATATGACAACATTTATCAACATCAAAAGATACTTTCAGTTGTCACACTTTGGGGGCTGGGCTAATCTACTGGCATCTAGTGGGGGGAGTCCAGATTATTAAATGCAATTGACAACTGTCCCACAAGAAAGAATTATAGGGTTCAAACTGTCAATAGTACTAAGGTTGGGAAGCCTTGCAATTAAATGGGTAGACATATTCCAATGTAGCTAAGGATTTCCTTATATTGTCATTGAACTCACCATTAACCTCCTCCGTCCTTTGACAGGCTGAGCCATTCCCATTAGCCACCAGTTTTATATCTTGCTGTGATGATTATCAACTCATAGTGTACAGCAATATTCTTTTGTTTTCTTCAAAACTCGCCCAGGCGTCACCTTAGAACAAAATGCTAGGGGTGCCCTATTAAAAATTCAAAGTTGGGGACTTCTCTCCAGCTCTAACAAATTAGAATTTTTAGCAAGAATTTCTGCCAATTATCATGCCTCTGAAAGTTTGAGAGCTATTGTCTTATACTTGTCTCATACAGTGACCAGTGAGGCAGTGACCTGATTACGAATATGCTGCCCTGGGCCCAGCAAAGCTGAGTTTTGACATGATTCATCAGTCCATTGTTAATTTATTCATTCAGAATATTAAGTAAGAAAATGTGGTGTCAGACAATATTCCTGACATTAGAAACATAGTAATGAAAAGATTTACCACTTTGTTCCTCAGTGTCTTGATGTATAAAAAGGATGAGAATTATATTTAGTTTCTAGTGTTGTTTTAAGAATTAACCAGATTAATACACAGAGATCACTTAAAACAGACGTGTGTAATAGAAAGTACTCAAAAAGTGTTAATTGCCATTGTTATTAACTCATTCAGAGGAGGTTTCAGATATAATTTATTCACTCTAACCCTTCGTACAGTGCCTGGAGCAGAATAGTAACTTCTGGAATGTACAGTCTCATAGGAGGATGGAGGGGATTGGGGGACACTGGTGTTCTCATCCCCCTCAACATTATCCTGACCATGTTGACCTCAGAGCAAGAGGACATTTGAGTCATGTTCTCTTTCTCCCAGTGCTCTTCTCTTCCTAAGGCCGCAAACTCTGTACTTCAGTCAAACCAACAACTGCAGGTTCCTGAACTCGTCACTTACTATAACACTGCATTGTCTTGTCCTCCTGCTCCCGGAGCTGAGCAGGCCCTTACAGCTTCTTCGTCTACTTTGACTCTCTTCTTTCTTCCTGATTAAGTTCAGGGTAACTTTATTTTTTTTCCAGAAAGCTTTTATTGATTGCTCACTGCATGCTGGTTGTGTATAGGTCTATCTTATAATAATAATTTATTGTGTTCATTATTCTTAATGGTTCCAAATTACAGATGCATATAGTCCTCTATCCACTTAAAACTACAACTTCGTATTTACATTATGGGACATGCCGTCATTTTTGGAAACTACCTGTATTTCTACTCAAACTCTCAGTTCTGTGTTTTTAAGTTTTATATACTAAAGATTTATAGCTTTTATTACACCTGATATATACATATGTTTATAGATAATATTATAGTACATGTATGTTATACCTTTAATATTATTATAGTTCATGTATATTTAATATTACATATATATTTGACTAATACCTTTCTCTTCCTAGAATGCAGCATCATGAAGGCAGGGATTTCATTTGTATCTGTCACCCCTTTTGTCTAAAGCAGTTTCTAGCAAGTAATGGTCACTCCACAAATATCTGTAGAATATATAAGTATTCACTGTATAATTGAATAAATAAATACATGAGTGGATTTAATCATTTTATATATTTCTGTAGCCATTAAAGAATCCCTTTCAACAACATAGGTCTCGAGTGCCTATCTCTAAATAGACAAAATCTAGATCTTGTTGCTTGACCTTTTTCTCCCCATCAGGCCATGGAAATTAATTATTTGTCCTATTTTCAGGTTGCCATGATCAAAATTAACAAATATAGGCACCTCAGTTTATGCAATCAAATTATTATTTACTTTAAACAGAAGAAAGGTCCAAAACGAAGAGATTTCAAGACTGCTGAGTCACGCTTGTTCTTTTTCATCAGTTCAGTCTCCTTAATCTTGTACATGGCCTCTAGAGTGTAGCCAAGAGAAGGGGTACGGAAACTGGGCCTTGGTGGCAAGTAGCAATGGATTGATCCCCAGCTTCTAACCTTAAGTCCATTCTTTTCATTTGTTCGTTTGTTTCTGTATTACAGTTTATGAATATGACTCTTTGCCACTTGTTATTTCCACTCTTTCTTGTATCTTTTATATTTTCTATTCTAGCTGATTTTTCCACCAACATGCAATTATGCTCATGTGTAACATTAAAATATACATATATACTGTATTCACCTTGTTACCCCCTCTGTCTTCCTTGCTTATCATTCATTCCTATTAATAGATTAATAGCCAACCCCCCTACTTGTCTACCCCCCAATCACCCATCAAACTTTGTGGTCTGACTTGTGCTCCCATAACACCAATGCCTCCATGTTGCCAAATCCAGTAGAAATTTCTCATATTGTGCATGATCTCTCATCTGCATTTAATCCACTTGACCATCTCCTCTTTCCCAAAACACTCCTGAAGGTTATGATACCATGCTTTCCTAGATTTTCTCGCGCATCTTTAGCAAACTCTTTTTAGGCTTCTCTTCAAGCTTGTTCTACCTGACTCCAACATTTTGGCGTTCCTCAAATATCAGTTCTACTTCTTTCCTTTTTATATCACACTTTCACATTGTACAACTTCATCTATTTCCCAAGCTATATATACTATTTTAAAAACTGAAATATAGCCCTTCAAATGGCAATGCCAGTGCAGGATTTTCTCTTGGGCTTCATATATATATATATATATATATATATATATATATATATATATATATATATATATATATATATATATATATATATATATACACATATATATATATAGAGAGAGAGAGAGAGAGATGAGACAGATATAGATAGATAGATAGATAGATATAGATAGATATAAAATACAGCCAGCTAGTCAAACCAGAACCTTAGAATTTTACTAAATCTGTACGTGTTACCTAATCTACCATGAACTCTTTTCAATATTGTCAAATCATATCTCCACTATATCCAATGTAAATAGAATTCAGTGACCAAGGACTCATAAGTAAGATAGCCTGGGTCCAACATCAGGATGCTTTACTAATAACTATGTGAAGATAAGAAGCTTACTTTACAATGCCTTAATTCCCATATGGCTGCTGGAAATTAAATTAGTTCATTTATATAAAGCTCTTAGTATGGTTCTCACACATAATAAACTAGTTAGTTAGCACTATTAAACGATACTATTGTTATTACCATTATCCAAATTTCTATCTTTACTGCCAATTAACGAAAACAGCCATCATTTCTTACTTGGATTACTAGAACACCTTTCCATTTCAATGTTGCCTACCTGTAATATAATCTTTGAGTGGATATCACAATGGCCTTTTTAAAAGGAAATCTGTTTATGTTTTGGTTAAGCCATTCAGTGATTTTCTATTTATTTAGGACAAAAATGTAACATTGTCATGTCCTGTGACATGCTCCAGCTTCGGCCCCTACCCCCCCAACCCTGCTCCACCTTTCTGCTCTCTCTCTCCCCCTCGACGTATTTCAACCATAGTCACCTTCGTTCAGTTCTTCCGTGGCTGTGACCCATTGGTACGGGTGTTTCGGATGGTTTCCCTGGACCTGGGTCACTCCGTCTCACCCTTCATCTTTGATCTGGCCACTTGCACGTCCCTTTTAGTCTCAGCTTCACCAGCGCGTCTTCAAAGGAGCCGCAGTTCCCCCATCCAGTTAAGTACTTAAGTATGTCATTTAATAACATTCAGTATTTTTTCCTCTCTGACAAGTGCTATATTTTACAAATCACTCATTTGTTTAATTCAAGAAATAGTCGCTGACCACTGGGATTTCATGTACTCTTCTACATACTAAAGATGGACCATAATAAAAAGAAAATTTGCATTCTCTTGACCTTTCTATAATATAAATTGTACATATTTTCATTCTTGAACACAAATTTTTAAAAATTTGTTTAATTTTTGTCTTTTATCTAGACTGTGAATCCTTGGTAATAAAAGATTTTATCTTTTTTCTTTTTCTATACTATATCCAATGTCTGGTATACTGTCATATCATAACCATTTGTTGAATGAATAAAAGAATGAACTAAAATAGTCCTACATTTACTATCTCTATAACTTGAGTCATTATCCTTAATTTCTGTAAGCTTACATTTATTATCTATAAAACTATAGGATATTAATATAAAAGTTGCTGAGTTGAAATAATATTATTAGATAACATAAAAATGCTTACCACATAATAGCCTTCAATAGTTGGCAAGAATTTGAAATTAGGTGGGTAAATGCTTATAAGCCTATGAATCATGTAATTAAGTTATACTTGAAAAAGGAAGGAATGTAGAGTCAAGCAACATAAATTTAAATCCTTTCTACAGTAATTATTTTTGTGATCTTTGGCAAACCAAAACATCTGTCTGAGCCTCAAATTTCTCAATTACAAAATGGAGATGACAATTATTTCTACCCAAATAGGCATGAATAGCAAATGAAATAGCCTTAGTATAACTCTTTGTAAACTATTAAATGATGTAGAAATATTAATTATTGATTTTAATGTTATTATTTTTGGTGATCAAAATGATAATAATTAAAGAAGACATGGCAAAGAGATATACAATATCAAGAGCTGACAATTATATAATACACAATTTTCTAAACATTAAGTATCTTAATTGATTTAAATATCTTAACTTATTAAAACACTAAAACAACCCTGGGAGGCAGTTACTATTATAACCCTTTAGTTTAGAGATGAGGAAACTAAAGAACAAAGATTTAGTAACATTCCTTGGTCACACAGCAAGTAAAGGGCAGAGCTGAGATTTCAGTCTAGGGAATCGGGTTTCATTTCAGAGCCCATGCTATGAATCGCTATATGATGTTGTCTTTTGGATAACAGATGAGTCATAATTTCTGCTTTAAAGGAAATTGTTCATGTTTCTGCCAAAGACAACTTTCTCCTCTCAGGTTAAGCAACACTGATATTTCAGTGGCTACATACCAGAGCATTATTGTCCTGAAGACCTTTCATATTTTATCTTAAAGGGCTATCCCATAAAAATGTCAAAGGTGGGAAAGAAGTTTTGAAAAATGACCCTTAAGCAGCCATGTTTCAAAGGAATGTAGTCCTGTTTAGGATATGAGACATTTACAGGAAAGAGGTATAGCACTTGAAGATTTATCAAAGCCCAACATTTCGTCAAAACACTAAAGGTCTTGATGACGCTTTATTATATCAATTACTCATTTGCCTCATATATAGCCTAATATATTTTATTTTACAATGTCTTGCTAGCAGGAGTGTTGTTGAAATAGTAGCTCCCCTGGGACACGTTTGAGTGGCTCCAGTCCAGGACGGAACTCCATACTCATCCAGTTTATAACCCACACTGTGTGTGTTTGTGTGGTTTTGACTAATAGCTGATGGATGATGTAGTTCCTGTGGCCATTAAAGTCCAGAGAGAGAGAGACCCTCCTATTTGCATCTGCCCATCTCCATTTGTCTCACCATAGGTCTTAGTGCAATGAAGAATGCAAGAGCTCATTGTAAATACTGAGACACCATTTGTAATCCTCTGGTCTCTTAACCAAATGAGGAAGAGCCATGGGCACCAAGAGTTGTTTTTATTGATAGAAATACGGGGTTTTTTTCTTAGAATGAATTCTAAGTATGTTGGATTACAGTACAGGATTATAATGCTTTATTATCAAAATATGTTAAAATAAGTACATATACTAAGCAAAGATTCTGGATTCCATATGTTTAATCAGGGAGCTAAGAGCATCTACCTTAATGGTTAATTAAATGTTTATCCATGCTGACAAATAATAAAGAAAAATACCTGTGGTACTGAAAAGTAGGTACCCGAAGCTTGAAAAAGAAATGCATGTTAGCATGGACCTGTTCTATTCACCAACTCCAATCTGTGTCTCTAAATTTAATCCAAATTCACTCTCTTAACCTTAATGTACTCATCAGGAAGCCCCACAACCCGGAAGAGCCCCAGGGAGGCTAGCACTTGTAAGTCTGGAAAACCATGGGAAATGCTGCCATCAAAATGGATTCCCCAAATTCAAGGAAGATAAAGAAGTTTCAGGGATTCCAGATGGATGTCTGTGGGCATGCAAACATCCCAGGATGGCAGAGACCAAGTGGCAGCCTTTTACCACCAGAGTTAAGGTGGGCATGGCTACAGAAACAGGCAGCTGAGGCCGTACCTCTTTTTAATGTTTAATCTAGTTGCGGTACTAAAGAAGTAAGTTAAACAAGAAAGTTAATTCAGTATTTGGGATTATTTCCCAAGGGTGGTTTATTTGAATTCTGTATTTCACTCTCCAGCTGATTTGTAAAGAAAATTTTCTTAACCTAATTAAATTATTGTCATACTCATGAATTAATGAGTTTGCCGTTGTATAGTAAACATTTTCTGTTAAAAGCATCTTTAAAATATTAATTAAAATGATTTTTAAATGTTGTATCAGCTTTATTATTGTTGTAAAACAGTATAGGTTGTGTTTTACTTGATAATCCCTTTGTAATCTTGACTTCTATGTGGCCATACATATATAGTTTCTCTCTAAAAATATTCAAGTTCTGTCCAGATAGTATCCATCCATGTAATATGAAAAACAGAGACATTTCTCGAAGAAGATTCAAGACACAAGAAACATTGCACATAGGACAATGACACCTCAGTCCCCTTCAAAGTAGGCATCATGGGACCTCACACAGTTCCAATTACCATCAGTTGCTCCAGTGTATTTTCCTAAACCTCACCGAAGGTCTAAAATCTCTTCCCTTACAAAGGTGATTTTAGTTTGGGAAAATCCAGAGCTCTCAGGGTGCCAAACCTGGGATATAGGGGCTGAGTCACCTGGGTGATTTGATGTTTTGCCAAAAGAACTGCATGAGACATGATACATGAGCAGGTGCAATAGTGATGAAGCTGCCAATCACAAGTTGCCCATAGCTATGGCCTTCTGAACCATCTGAATAGTTTCTGTGGAGGAAAGTTCAAGCTTAACCTATAGATTCATTGCTCTACTAGCTCCATCATTTTGAATGTGATAGCCACACAGTACATATGCTCACAGCATCTTCTGCCCCCACTGACTATACAGTGAAGTCATCATTGTTCACTCATGCACATTCCAGTCCTCTCTTTAGCTGCCAGGTTACATCAATGTCACAAAAACCCTTCTCATTATATTAACAATGGCTGGACTTTTTCCAGACAGGCTTCATAGTTTAACTTTTATGGAAAGAAGATAAACATTCTTCTGAAGTTATTCACTGACAAGGGAATATAATAATATATCTGTTGTATATTTCATATGTACAATGTAAAAATTACATAGGTTTTGTAGTTTACACTGTGAATTAAAAATACTGCTGAAATACCACTTCAAAAGAACCTATGCACCTCAGTGTTCATAGCAACATTATTTACAATTGTGAAGTCCTGGAAACAGCCTAAGTGCCCATCAGTAAATGAGTGGATCAAAAAACTCTGGTACATGTACACGATGGAATACTATGCAGTGGAAAGAAAAAAGGAACTCCTACTCTACATGACAGCATGGGAAGAACTGGAGAGTATAATGCTGAGTGAAATAAGCCAGGTGGTGAAAGACGAATACCATATGATCTCACCTGAAAGTAGAACCTAATGAACAAAACATAAAAAATGAGCAAAATGGAACCAGTGACATGGAAATAAAGAACAAACTGACAGTGACCAGAGTGGAAGAAGGAGAGTGATAATAAGGGAATGAAGGGGAAGGGTCTAGTCAAGGAACATGTATAAAGGACCCATGGTAATGGACAACAGGGTGGGGACTGACTCAGGGAGCTGGGGGGAGGGACTGTGCAGAAGAGAGCAACAGGGGAAGACATGGGCCAACTGTAATGGAACAACAAATAAATACATAGATAAATGCACTCGTTTTCACTAAGTTTTATGTATTTCTTTTGTGTTTACACATTCATCAAGAGAACATTGGTGTAGAAGATTAAGCCAACCACGTTTTTGGTTTTGATGGAGGCTATTTATTTAGTAAGCAGAAGACAGCAACCCAATTAATAATACTGTAAGGTTCTTGCCTGCTTAACTTGTAGAAGGTGCTGTTCTACAAGAGGATTTTTAAAGATTGTTAAAGATGTTAAATAAAAAAGAATTTAGGAACAGACTCGACCTAGGCCCTTTGGGGCTGACAGTCTCAACTTCTGCCATAGTCAGGAAGTTGAAGGGTCAGAAAGTCATCACTTCTGATTACCAGCTCAACAAGCACGCTGGCCGGCATGCTGGCCTGCAGTTACAACCAGGTATTAGTAATTCCTCTCCAGGGTGTTGGATTCAGGCCCTTGTCACTAATCTTTCAGCAGCCAACACAAACAAACAGAAAAAAAAACAACTAATTTTTCTAGTTTTTTTAAGAAATTTCATACTGTTTTCAATTATGGTCAAGGACTAGACAAGAATGATGCTATTATTCAAAACTATACTAGAAATATTTTTATTGGCTTCTTTAGAATAGTTTAAAACTCATAGCAAAATTGTAGAAAACCTAAAAATATTTTGATAAGAAATACACATTATATCTGTTGTAAAAGAGGAATTATAACTGTTATTAAATGCATCATATTAGCAAATGCATAAACTTCTTAAATGCAAGGACTATTTTGTCTTCAGAGACTTGAAATTGTATTGCACATAATAGGTACTTAATCAGCTGATGTCTCAAAAGAGACCTTGCAGGCTAGAAGGGGCTGGAAAGAAGTATTTAAAGTCATGATAGACGAGGACTTACATCCAAGATTAGTCCATCCAGCAAAGCTATCATTTAGAAAGGAAAGTCAGATAAAGTACTTCCCAGATAACCTAAAGTTAAAGGAGCTCCTCATCACCACACTGTTATATAAAATATTAAATGGACTTATCTACGAAAAAGATGAAAACTATGAAGAGTAAAATGACAACAAACTCACAACTATCAACAACTGAACCTGAAAATTAAAAATAAAAACAAACTAAGCAAACAACTAGAACAAGAACAGAATCTCAGAAGTGGAGATCACATGGAGGGCTATGAGTGAAGAGGGGGAGAGGGGAAAATGAGGGAAAAGGTACAGAGAATAAAAAGCATAATTGGTATGTACAAAATGGGCAGGGGGAATTAAGAATAGTATAGGATATGGAGAAGCCAAAGAACTTATATGTATGGCCCACGGATATGAGCTAAGAAGCGGGGTATGTTGGAGGGAGGTGGGGTCCAGGGTGGAGGGGGAAAATGGGGAGAAAGAAATGGGATGACTGTAAACATAATCAATAAAAAATAGTTTAAAATTAGCCAGACAAATAACAATGATATATGTTGCCAGTTTTCCTATTTAACCTAGATAAATTTAATTTTATAAAGCCACAAACTTATGGAAAATGTAGGAATAAAACTTATAAATGTGTAGGTAGGGTCCATATGAAGACAATTGTTGACACTAATAATGTGTAATACAATTGGTATAGATTTAGACTATTTTATATTCTGGAATAGGAAATCTTTGTAAAATAAGGATATAAATATTTATAAAACTGTTAAACTTCAAACAAAGTAAAAAAACAAATAACAGACTATAAGAAAATCTTGATATATATGAAATGCGTTAGTAGTAGAATGTATAAAGAGTTAAATAATTTTTTTAATGTGGCAATTGGTAGGGATAATTCACCAAGTAGCCTATAAGTATATAGATATGCTCTCAAATTAAAAGATAGAAACAAAAAGAGGCATATTTACACTTATTATTTAGAATTTATATTAAGTTTTGAGAAACCAACACTCACAGACCCATGTAGCATGGTTACTTTAGTAGTGACAAATACGTGTGGCAGAGTTTGTCAGATTTATGGTATTTCCACTTAAGGGCCCCCTTTATTTTGGGAAACTTTATAATATGGAAATAAGTCAAAACTGAATCATGTTTAGTTGTTATTTTCTGTCATTTATATGTGTCAAGTACTATTTTAAACAATATAATACATAGAATTGTTAATAAAACCTCTTTCATGAAATCCAGAAAAATAAAAAGCCATGGAAAAAAATAAACATTTTTGGAAGAGCAACAACTACATTTGGTCATAGTATGCACCACTTCATTAAACAGTGAGTATGTGTAGATATGTGAAAACATGGCATATGTCATGTATTAATACTGACATGAAAGTGTTTTATTGCAGGGAAACACATATGATTTAGGATTTATACCAAGTTTTGAGAAATCAACACATACAAACTCATCTGGTATAGCTATTTTAACTAGAAGAATTGGATCACTGATAATTAAAGCTTTATGTTTTAATAAAAAGCTATAACACTTTGAAGGCAAGAGTTGAGTTTTTATTAGTGTGATAACATGGAAATTCAATAAATCAAGTTTTGCATGGCTAATCATTTTTTTCAAGTTCTAAATTCTTGTGTAAAATAGACTGGTTGAGAGTCTTACCTGTCAAAAGCTGAAAAAATAGAAGCTTTTCAATAGAGTCCTGTCCTGTATCACTGTCAGGCTGAATTGTCTCAACCACTTAGAAGATTATATTTTAATTAGTATAGTCATGATTCACAATGATTAACCACTTATTCCTAGGTACTAGAGTATAATGCAACATAGGTGTCTGGTTTTAATTTTTTTATGAAACTAATAATCATTATAATGTGTAACTGTTACTATGCAAAAGCATATATACACAAATATACACAAATATACACAAATGCCATTTATACACAAAATAACTTTTCCCCCAAATAACAATATGTCACTCATAAGAGGCAAAATTAAACTACAGAGACAAAGAACAACAGAATTGGGTGGTGAGTGCACTGCTCACATATGTTCCGTGAGCCACAGAGGTCTGCTCATTGTAGTCATTTAGAGTCTCAGAAGGTCAGACTCCACTTCAATATACCTGCTCCAGGTTCCTGTAGCAGGAGGAGTAAACTATGATTAACCATACACTGAATTTTGAAGCTTCCACTGAGAAAAAAACACATTCAATTAGTCAAAGAGAGTCGCGTAGCCACATCAAACTTGGAAGAAAAACTAAGTATGTATGAATAACCTTAAAGAGCACCACAAAGATATGTGAAATGATTCCCTAACTTGGTCATACACAAATGTTTGTGTATGAGAGTGGCTAGAAATATTTAGCCATGACAAATCGCTTCTATAAACATATTTGAATGCATTGTATTACATTTTTAAAAATATATTTATGAATATATTTGCTGTCTATTGGTGTTAGAGTGAACAGTTTGTAGTCATTCTGAGCAAGATACTCTGTCTAATGGATCTGTCTGTCTTCTGAAAATCTGTAATATTTTCAATATTAGAAAAATAAAGATGAACTGGATTCCACTTTCTGACCTAGGATTTAGCAAAAGAGACCATAAACCTCTTTCCAAATGAACAGAAATGGCAGTGAAGTAGTTGAATTATTTGTAAAACATAAGTTCTGAAAATGATATAAGATGTTTCAATAAGCCTTGCCAAATAATTCCAAAATATAAAATGTCAAGATGCCCATGTCTGAGAATAAAATCTTCTCTGTGACTTGATGAATACTTCCCCCAAGCGTAGCTGAATTTTTGACATCATTTTTATGGATGCAGTTAACCACCATTTTTATACTGACCTCATTTTCTCAACAACCTAACACTCATTCCATTTCTGAAATAATTTTATTTAGTGTCTGTGGGGAAAGGTTCACAATCAAAATGAATATATTACTTTAAATTTTATATCTCCTTCACGCTGATTCACTGCATCTACCCTTTAAGCTCCCGTCCTTCAGACATCCTGCAACACATATTCAAATAATGCGAAAAATATATTATGTTGTAATTGGTGTGAAATATAAGAAATACCAGGGTATTTTTATGGAAATGAATAAAAGTTCTGAGCAAGTAAAGTGACTATAATTTTTGAGGTACAAAAATATTTTTCTGAGTCATTGGGAAAAAACTCCCAGACAAATCAATTACCATTATATGTACATGAGAGATCAGGAGAGGGAGAGAAGGAGAAGGAAAAGACAGAGATAGAAGGAAAAGAGAAAGGGGAGGGAGAAAAGAAGTTTTGCAGTTTAAATCACCTTATGGCCTGATAGTATTATACACTTCAAGATTTTATTCAATCTCCATGGTAAATATAAGACCTTTCATAAGCGGAAAGGTTTGCATCTATCAAGCATCTCCTATCGTTCACACAGGATGGCAGGCATACGGACAGGCAGGAGATAAGTACGTGACAGACCTACAGACAGATGCATGCATGTGTTCACACATATTTATGTGTAATATGCATTTATAAATACATATGTGTGTTTGAGGTGAGGTGCTTTCTAGCTCTGCTTTCTCATTTATAAAGTAAACAAACTAATATTTACTTCACTGACTTATCATGAAAATTAAAGAAGGTAATTATTAAAAAATCATGTAAGTACTCTCCTCCTTCCTCTTTTTTTAATGTCCCATTTTATGGTCACACTTAACTCATTTGTTTAACATTTTATTGTACTTTTTAGCACATGCCATTTTCCTGGTTGTGCAGGCACTGGGATTCCTCGTGTAACAAAATATATGTAAAGGAGCTACCCTTGTGGAACTTATATTCTAGTGAGTCAGTCACACTTAAAAAGAACAAAACAATTGCTAGTGAAACTTTGATTTCATGGCCATTACCCCACACTTTCTATAACAAATTCTTTGAAGTTAATGTCCAAATAAATGATACTTGCTCTGTTATTTTGATTAAGTAATTATTCTGTTTACCTTCTCCCTTTCAGAACTTTAGAAATTTATCCTCATTTTAATATTGAGTCATGCTCAAATGTACGATGAAAAACATAGACTGTTGGGAGCCCATCTGTCTGGTTTCAGGAATTGTAACCCCCCCCCCCTGCCCCCATGGCTAAGGCTGAGTGAGGGACCTCCGGACTGTGAGCCACTGAAGAAACAAAGCTTATCTCCCTGGCAGGAGAAGTGCTTCTGCTTCTCTAGCCCCCAACACTTGGTCAGTTAGTCAATGATGGTAAGACCCCTCAGAGGAGGGGCAACAGAAGCCAGACATGATCATGAGGGAGGCCATCAAGAAATGACTTGGTGGCTACAGCAAAGTGAGGGCAAAGGACCCTCTCCCCCCTGGCTATTTTGACATAGCCCAAGTCCCCTTTCCATCTGGGAGAAGCTCTGGGAGAAGCGCTTCCTGGCTCTAATCCAATTCAGCCTGAATCTATGACAGGGAAGGGGTGCAGCCCTCTGCCAGCTAGAGTGGGTTCTGGGGTGATCAGACATAAGAAAAAATTTGTAAAGTCCTGCGAAGCTTGCTTTGCTAAGAGTGCTTTAATCCATATGATAAGGGTCCAGGCAGGAAATGAGTATGTCTCCTAAAGTTTTTGCAACCCCTTACCTGACAGACACTGACTCAGATTAAGCCCTCAGATTTCTTTGATATGTTATATGTTGTTTGATCCTTGCTGCATGACATTGATTGATGAGCTTTACCTTTATCCCTGTGTGTTACGAGCCTAATAAATACCATTGAGGTAAGGACTCATGACCCTCCTCCTTTGAGAGGCTAGCCACCTATCCTCCCCAAGCAGACCATGACTTGGTAGCATTATTTTCATCCATGGTAGATGTGGGGGGGGGCTCTGTGGGTGGAGCCCCCCCACAATAAACAAAAAAGTTTTGTATTTATCTAGAGTTTTCTCCTATTGTAGCTCAATACAGCCAGTTTTGGGGCGGGGTGTTGTTAGGGGTTTCATGAGGACGTGAACTCTGGCTTACTGTGATTGTTTTTACATGCTAAAAGCCAACATTATGCCAAAGAATCATATAGCAAAACACAATTCTTTGTTGTCCTTGCAAAAATACTTCTCAAACATACCACAAAAAATCATATTTTCAATGCACAATTTTGAAGTAATGAACCAGAGACCTGTAATTCCAGAACAAAGGTCTGGTGACAGAACCTATAGTAAGGTCCAGTGTTCAGCCACTGTATTTATTATTTTTTAATCTTTTATTCAAATGTCTCATGTCAATATTGTGCAAACTGCTGTGCTTCAAATAGGAGGAGACTGAAAACTATATGCAGGGGTTGTAGAAGCCAGCAATGTATAGGATCATTCAATGATGTAGATCTACTCATATTTTCCTCTTTTTTAATTGCAGTAAAGTTTACTAGTCTAGCTCTCCATATTAAATATTGTCTAGTGAATCTTAATTTAACCTCTTTTCAGGCCAGTGATGTGAATTCTAAAATATTGTTACCTCAATATTGTTACCAAAATATGGTTAACAATACCTCAAAATATTGTTAATGGCTATGGCTATGCTAATGGTTAATGGCTATGTTCCAATCTTTAGCCATATTGTTAATGATGTAGACATTTATTGTGACCTGACCTGGGTTTTTTATAGCCCCCTATTTAGACAGAAACTCTTTTTTATTTCCTCTCTCATTACCATTGTAAGAGGCAGATTGAGCAGTATAATTTTCAGATAAGGAAATCGATGTTTATAGAACCAGATCATAAAAGAACCGTGGCTAGCTAAAGACTAACTTTGAAGATAATCATGGGTTATGGGACCTTCATCAATAAGTATAGATTAAGAATGTATTCTTCTCAAGTACAGTTTACTTGTTCTTTGGATTTTTCAGTTACAAATGAAAAGCAATTATTATTCATTAATCTCTAGGAGATCTGTTAATTGCCTCTGACTCTTACCAATCTCCTCTCCTATCATTCCTTGTCTCTAGGAAATCATCTTGTTTCTGACTGAAGCTCATCTAGCAGGCTCAAGTTTTCCAGTTTTGCTCATTAGCTCTCCTTGTTCAGAGCTCTTTCTCTTGGTAGAGATAACACCTTTTCTTCTTTCAACCTCAGCTCAAATGATTTCTTCTCTAGACATTATTTCCAGAATGCTAAGGCATTTCCCAACCCACCCACAGTACCCTGTAGATTTCACTATCAGAGTATAAATCTCTCTAAAGTGAACCACATGCCAATATTCTTATTTCAACCACTGTATTGTAAGTGACTCAAAGGCAGATTCAGTGTCTCATTTATTGTTGCCATCCTAGCATCAAATTTCATGCCCAGCAAGGCATTACAAAATGTTAAGAGCTGCTAGTTTTGTATAGGGATAGTCTACCCAATAGATTTATTCAGCTAGTCTGCAATAGGTAACAACTAAATACCTACCAGATGTCAGGTGCTATGTTCGATGAAAGAGCACATGCTTTACGGGCAAATAAAATAGTTCAAAAGAGTTGTGATGGGTAAACTCAAGGCACAGTTGTAGCATGTAAAAAATGTTCCTCATCCTAATACCCTCTAGGTCCATCCATGCTGTAGTGAAAAGTAAGATTCTAGTACTTTTATGGTTGAGTAACATTCCATTGTATGTATGTACTACAACTTTTTTATCTACTCATTTGTTAATGAGCACTTAGGTATTATGCTTAGTAAAATAAGTCAGTCAGAGAAAGACAAATACCATATGATTTTATTTAATGTGGAATCTAAAGAACAAAATAAATGAGCAAACAAAATTGAAACAGACTCGTAGATACAGAGATGAGACTTGTGTTTGCCAGAGGGGAGGATGATGGGGGACTGGTAAAAAGGTGAAAGGATTAAGAAGTCCAAATTGGAAATTACAAAATAGTCAGAGGTGTTAAGTACAGCGTAGAGAATATAGTCATTAATATTCTAATAATTATAGATGGTGTCAGGTGAGTAGAGAAAATATTAGAGGAACACTTGGAAAGTATATGATTGTCCAATCCTTATGCTGTATACCTGAAGCTAATACAAAGGAATACTGAATGTAAACTGTAATTAAAAAATAAAATAAAAAATAAAAATGTGTAAAAGTAAAAATAAAGAACAAGTAAAAACTTTTAAAAAAAGAAAAAAGAAATATTTGTAAATCACTTTTGGACCTCAGGGAAGGGTTCGACATGAAGGTGATATTGATGCTAAGGTGAAAGCGTCAATCCATCCATGATCTCTTTTCTGAGGTCCTGCAGCCTGACGTGCTTTCGACCTCAGAATTTTTCACCTTATAGAAAGGTAATATGGTGCGTATGTAGTGTATTATGTAACATCCCTAATGGGGTTTAGAGCAAAACTCCAATATTTAAAACAATTCTTTTGTCTTTGTCCAACTGGCTTGGACAGTTTTATTTCTTTTTGAGCTTTTTAAAGTATATTGTATTGATTATGTTATTACAGTTGTCCCATTTTTCTCTCTTCTTTCTCCCTCTCCACCCTGCACTACACTCCATTCAGCATTCCCTCCCCCTTAGTTCATGCTCATGGGTCGTACATGTAAGTTCTTTGGCTTCTCCATTTCCCATGCTATTCTTACCCTCCGTCTATTTTGTTTCTACCATTTATGCTACTCATTCCCTTTTGCTTTGCCCCCATTCTTCCTCTCTCCTTCCCCACTAATAACCCTCCATGTGATCTCCATTTCTAAGATTCTGTTCTTGCTCTAGTTGTTTGCTTAGTTTGTTTTTGTTTTTATTTTTTAAGTTCCGGTGTTGATAGTTGTGAGTTTGTTGTCATTTTACTGCTCATAGTTTTAATCTTCTTTCTCTTAAAATAGTCCATTTAACATTTCATATTATTTCAACAGGGAAATGTAAATACTAACTTTAGTTAGTAAATAATGTAACCGTATAATTTTACTTTAAGTTGGAACTTGTATCTGAATAAGCACAAGTCAGGGTAAGGCTGATTTTCTTGCCAAATACATTCCAAAACTCCTTTTGTTCCCCACAGCTTTTTGCATTTTGTAATTTAAATAAGGGCTAATTTGGACCTAAAATAAAAGCAAACATTTACTGGAGGCTTTCTTTTTGCCAAGCACCATTGCTTTATATGTTTATGACGGAATCATTACCACAGCCCTAAAATGGGTATACTACTTTAAAAAGAATAAAGATCAAGATCATAGTGAGACTCAAAATCACACTGTCCAGTGATTGAATCAGATTTGAAAGAAGGAGGTTGGGTGCCAGCCTCCCTGTGGTTAATTAAGCATACGCAGAAATATCTGCCCATAAGTTACATGAATGAAGGGAGTTGACTGTGGGGAGCAGGAAGTGAGAAAGGAAAGAAGAGAGCATGGGGGGTAAATCATGTTCCAAAATGGTATGTCTCCAACACAGGCTTTATAAGGCAAGAACCAGAATTAGTATCTTGTAAGATTATTTGTCATCAAATAAATGAAAGGACAAAGTTGTGCTAGCAGAAAACATTCAGGAAAACTCAGAACTCTGTTCTGCACATTTTAAGTTGAGGTGCCTATGAGTTATTCAGAGGACACGCACTTACACATTTGGATAAGTGTGTCCTTTGGGAGGGGTATATGGTGGATATGTAGATAGGTGGCTATTAACGAAAGAATAGTAATTAAGCCCTGTGGATGAATTATACCTGGGAAAAATATGTCTAGACAAAAAAATAATAGAAATAAAGAGAATAAGGAAAAGTACACAAAATTATCTAAAGGCAGATGAGAAAGCATGGACTTCTAAAGGAGTCTAAGGCTAGCACAAGGAGAGGCAGATGATAAACCATAGTGCTGTGATGTTCTAGAGTCCAGGGAAATATAACACAGTATAATGAATAGAGGAGTTCATTTTATAAATACTAAATAAAATCCCAAGCACAGGAGGTACTAGCTATATCCTCTTTCTTAACAAGAGAACTTCAGTAGATGAAAAATAAAAACAACCTGAAGGGTAAGTAGAAGGTACTACCAAAACATAATGAAACAAAAATGATATAATTAGGCTAAAAGAACAGTGGAAAATATGCACACAAACACTTCTACTTTTTATCAAAAAGGTAATATATTGGGATTGTGAAGTATTCTAAAACTGATTTAGTTGAGGAATGTACAATATGGTAAAAAATAATAATTGTTGAATTTTAAACTTGAAATTTATGACTTTACATATAAAATATACCTTATTAAAATTATAAAATACTAATATTATGCTAATGTATAACATAACTAATAAAATTAATATTAATGAATAAACATCTAACTCAAGGAATTATAAAATAGCAAAAAAACTAAAGTAAAAAATATATAAGGCCATTAATTAAGCCATTAGATGAATAAAGTCAGTAGATACAATTAATCTTTTCTTGTGTATTTTTTACTTTTTATGAAAGAGAGGTTTCTTTCATAAAGAATAAAAAATAGGTTAGTATGAAGAGAAAGGACTTAAATACATAAAATTACAAAAGAATATTCACAGAAATAAAGGATATTTTATTTGAATTATATGAAGATGGCTTTCTCAAATTTATTTTTAAATATTTGAAAACCTGGTTTGAAAGGAAAAAAGATTAGAAAAATACAATTTCTAACTTTAACCCTAAAAATAAAATTTAAAAAATTCGCACAGACCAGTTGTCCTGAATACAACAGAAAATTTAACCTTGAGAAAACTCAAGATCTCACCACTCAAAGTGTGTCCTGAGGATCAACTACAGCAGCATTACTGAAGAGCTGGCAGGAAATGCACTTACTGAATCTACACTTACTGATTCAGTTGTATTTTCACCAATTTCCAGTGACTCACATTTAATGTGAACTTCAGTATGTATTACTCTACAGTTGAAAAAATTCACAGGTTAATTTTATCAAATATTCTGGGAACAGATGGTACTAGTGTCATTAAAGTATTTTAGGGCATAAGAAGATAAGAAAAGTTCCTAGATTATGGAATTATATGGAAAGTTACATGAAAAGCAGTATAACTTCTATATGAAAAATGTCTCAAAACTGGACAAAAAGGTAGCCTAATCCTTTCTATACATCCTGATGTGAAAGTACAATATCCTATTATATCCTATTCATAGACTGCAGCAACACTTCAAAAATAATATAACATGAAAAAATGAAGTTTAATAATATTATAAATGTTCACTATAATATGTTATAAAACATATAATCAACTTCATAGAATTTTTAAGTGTCGCTGATAAAATGCAATATTGAATTCTGCTTTAAAGAAGTACTTATTAAAATAGGTCACATAATAATTTCATCTTGAAATATATGAATTTCAATTTCATTCCTAAAATAATGCTTTATACTAAGTGGCAAATAATAGACATGGTAAAATAATACATTGAGAATGCTCACAATATGGTGTATTATATTTATTGACTTGCAAATATGTATCATGCTTGCATCCCTGGGATGAATTCCATTTGATCATGGTGTATGATCTTTTTAATGTATTGCTGCATCCAATTGGCCAATATTTTCTTGAGGATTTGAGCATGTATGTTTCTCAGCAATATTGACCTATAGTGTTCTTTCTTTGTTGTGTCTTTGTCTTTTGGGAGGGATTAGGATGATGCTGGCCTCAGAAAAAGAGTTTGGGAGACTTCCCTCTTCTTGGATTTTTTTTTGAAATAGTTTGAGAAGGATAGGGGTTAGCTTTGTCTTAAATGCTTTGTAGAATTCTCCTGTGAAACCATCCAGTCCAGGGCTTTTGTGTGCCAGGAGTTTTTTGATTACTGTTCTAATTTCACTAGCTGTTATTGGTCTGTTCAGGCTTTCTGCTTCTTCCTTTTAGAAGATTATATGATTCTAGAAAATTTTCCACTTCACCCAGGTTTTCAAATTTCTTGGCATATCATTGTTTGTAGTAATTTCTTAAAATTCTTTGTATTTCTGTGGTATCAGTTGTAATTACTTCTCTTTCATTTCTTGATTTTATTTATTTTGGTTCTCTCTCTCTCTCTCTCTCTCTCTCTGATGAGTCAAGTTAAAGGTTTGTCAATTTCATTTATCTTTGCAAAGAACCAGCTCTTGGTTTCATTGATCCTTTGAACTATTCTTTTAGTCTCTATATCATTTAATTCTGCTCTGATCTTTATTATTTCCTTCCTTCTACTCTCTCTGGACTTGGTGGTTGTTCCTCTAGTTCTTGTAGATGTAGGGTTAGGCTGTTTATTCAAAATGTTTCTATCTTTTTTTAGGTAGGTCCATATTGCTATGAACTTCCCTCTCAGAATTGCCTTCACTGTGTCCCATACACTTAGATTGGAAGAATTAACATCAGCAAAATATCCATACTACACAAAGCAATTTATGAATTCAATGCAATGATTATTAAAATACCAATGACATATTTCAAAGATATAAAACAAACATTTCAAAAATTTATATGGAACTATAAATGACCCCAAATGGCCTCAGCAACTTTGAGAAAGAAGAACAAAGTCAGAGGGACAACAATACCTGATATCAAACTGTATTATAAGGCCACTGTAATCAAAACAAGTCTGGTACTGGCCTAAGTACAGACATATAGATCAATGGAACAGAATAGAGATCTTAGAAATAAATCAATATCCACCAAAGTAGACAGAGGCATAAAATAGAGTACTGTCTTCAACAAACGGTGTTGGGAGATCTGGACAGCTACATGCAACAAAAATGAAACTTGACTACCAAGTTATACCTTACACAAAAATAAACTCAAGATGGATAAAAGACTTGTAAGTCGTGACACCATGAAAGTCCTAGAGGAGAACACAGGCAGGAAAATTTCAGATATTCCACACACCAATATGTCCCCTAGAGCAAAGGAAAGAATAAACAAAGGTATTTCATCAAAATGAAAACCTTCTGCACAGCTAAAGAAAGCATCAGCAAAATGAAAAGGGAAAGTATATTTGCCAATGATACATCAGATAAGGTTTTGATGTCTGAAATATATGAAGAACACACATGACTCTACTCCAGGAAGACAAACAACCCAATTAAGAAATGGGCAAAGGACCTGAACAGACACTTCTCCAAGGAGGACATACAGAGGGCTCAAGGACATATGAAGGGATGATCATCATCACTATCCATCAGAGAGATGGAAATTAAAACTACAAAGAGATGCCACCTTACCTCTGTCAGAATGCCATCATAAGCAAATCAACAGAAAATAAATGCTGACGAGGATGTGGAGAAAAGGGAACCCTAGTGCACTGCTGATGGGAATACAGACTGGTGCAGATACTGTGGAATACAATGGAATTTCCTCAGAAAACTAAAAATGGAACTGCCTTTTGAGCCAACAGTTCCACTGCTTAGAGCATATCTTAGGAACGCTGAAACACCAATCAAAAGAACCTATGCCCCCCAATGTCCATAGCAGCACAATTTACAATAGCCAAGTGTTGGAAACAACGTAAGTGCCCATCAGTAAATGAGTGGATCAAAAAACTGTGGTATATTTACATGATGGAATACTATATGACAGAAAGAAAGAAGGAGCTCCTACTCTTTACAACAGCATGGATGGAGCTGGCGGGTATTATGCTAAGCGAAGTAAGCCAGGTGGTGAAAGATCAGTACCATATGATCTCACCAATAAGTGAAATACAGTGCAGTTTTTATTTAGGAAAACTGTTTCTGAAATATATATGGGAAGTAAGCATTTAGATATATCCAAGAATATTCTAAATAAAATAAAATAATTAAGTATATACTATTTCTCAAAGAGATTAGATACATGTTGAAGGCCATAGAAATAAAATGAATTTTACTTTGGTGCAGAAATTAATGCACAAACCCATGTAAGGAAACTGAGGGTTTCTTTTTACCAAGTGAATGAAATACCAGTATTTATTATATGAATAAATAGGGAAATTTATAATCAGTGTATAAAAAATTAAAATAATAAAAATTAGTTCAAATCAGTGTATAAAAATGGATTACTCCATATTATGACACTGAGACAGCTTGCAAGATCTCTAGGTAATATCAGTAACAACAAAAATTCAGATATATTTCAAAGACAATGCAAAAAATGCAAAAAAGAAAACAAAGAAAGAAGGATGTACAACTTCAAGATCACTTAAGAAAAGTGCCATATGATATATTAGAATGGAGAAAGCTTTACTCCACAAGGAATACATCCCAAAAAATAAAGATAAAGATTGCTAAAATTCAGTTTACCTAAAAATGGAAAATATTTATAGAAAAACGATTATAAGCAGACACAAATGCAAATATCATACTGAGGAGTTTATGGTAAGCAGAATTCTAAGACTGCCTGCAAGATTCCCACCCCTTGATAACCACACGTTCGCACCATCCCTTCTCCGTAAGTGGAGATGGAATCTGTGACTTGCTTCTAACCAATAGAACATGGCAAACTGATTTTACAGATGTAATTAAGGTCCCTAGAGGGTTAAATTTCAGTTAACCAAAAGAGTGATTAATCTGTCCTGATCTAAAAGATGAGCTGTTATAAAATAGGTCCAGACCTTCCCTTTGAGAAGAGACAGAAAGAAGTGTAGTTTCTCCACTTGCCTTGAAAAATTAAGTTCTCATATTTTTGAGAGAACATGTAAAAGGTTTACCTGGCTTGGCACTGTAGGCAGCCTCTAGGACCTAAAATTGACATTGAAGCGTTGTACTATAATTTTAAATCTTTTAAACCTGTTTGAAATGTTTATTGATGCATTTATTACTTTCATAATGGAATTTAAGAAAACATGCATGGAGAAGAAAGCAAGTAAAGTCAGAGCATATGAACAACAGTGGAAAGAGACTATTTTTAAAAATAAGATATTACATAAGCCAATAACTAGATAGAAATGAGATGTTGACTATTTTTTAATAATGAGTTATTTAAGTGCCAATAGAAAATATACAGCAATCAAGAAAGAGTATTTGAACATAAAAGTAGGAAATGGTAGGACAAGCGCCCCAGTAATGAAGAAAGTAGTGGATGTGAAAAGATGCTTCATCATGTATCAGTCAGTCTTCCTACTCATGGAACCTGCATAAACTGGACCTATGGCATACTGAATCATTGAAAGAGCATCTTAATCTTTTTCAAAATTTTACTGTATGCCCTTTTTTCCCTATCAGCTTTGTCATTTCCACCCAGAAATCACAGCAATGAATCAGAAAGAAGTCTAGAGTAATCCACGTAGTCCCTTGGTATTCCATTTTGTGTTGAAGAAGTAGGCAAAGAGAGACCCGACTTAGGCACAGTGATTCTCAAGAGAAAAGACAGGTCAGAGAGGAAAGCACAGAACACAGCTGTGGGGAAGTCTCCAGCAAGAGAGAAGGCGTTTGAAAGAGCTGTCACATTTGCAATCCAATTGTATCCTTAAACACGTCTGTGAGGCAAGGGAGCTAGGCCTTATTATTTTTATGTTTCAAAGGAATACCTGAAGTGCCAAAAGGTAAGCGACCTTGCTACATTGAGATTTCTGCACATATTTTGGTGGTGTCTTCCTACAATACCATGTGAGAACTAGAGGCTACAATAATTTTTTTTCTGACAATCAGAACAGCTTTTGATTGTTTTTGAGACCTTGAAGAGTTTTATACTCTCTAAATTTTTATTGTTCTTACCATTCAGTGCAATTTTGTCTTCTGATCCAAAAATTTCTTGACAGTAGCTTGGGAAAGAAGAAATTACAGATGATTCTTTATATTCCCCATTTCTTTTACATTTTTCTACAATAAGCATGCATGAGATTTACAGTTTTCAAACTATAGTTTTATATATTTCAAATTTTCTTTTAATGCATATTTAATAACTCCTGACTAGAAAACCATGTTTAATCTACCCTTACAAGTATATAATGCACACAAATTTTTATTAAAAAAGGACAGTAAGTTTTTATTGAAGACTAGAGTAAACATTTAAAATGAGATAGGGAGTTGCTCAGAGTACTGGTTAAAAACAGGCTCTGCTACCCGAGTGCTTGGCTCACACCTAAGCTGTGTGATGTAACCACACTCAATAAACATTCACTATGATGCCAATTAGACAAAATGACTAAGGTGAACAAATCTTATCAGTAAAATGCGTGGTGAAAAACTAGTCTCTTCATTATCAGATTTATGGCCTACAGAGTACTCAAACTTCTTAATTTCTTTCTTTATTCTCACCCAAGGACATTTTCTCATTGCTTATTTAGAGAGAGAAGAAGGGAGAGAGAAACTTTGTTGTGAGAGAGAAACATCAATCTGTTGCCGCCCATGTTTGTCCCACCAGGGATTGCATTTTCCCAGGACCAGGGATTGAACATGCAACCTAAGTGTGTGCCTGGACTGGGAGTCGAACTCACAACCTTTCAATTCCTGGAAAATGTTCCCACCAACTAAGATACACTGGCCAGTGCAGTACTCAACCTTTTTAAAATTCAGTGTTTTCATATATGAATTAGGGTATGGAATTTTGTGTACAAAGTTCATTGAACCAATACTGATTGCTATTTATTATTAAGTATATTGTTGCTAGCTATAAATTATTAATTAGTATTGTAATTTTAATAATTACAAAACCTAATTATTCTATGTGGCATGATGAATTTCATGAAGAATTAGTTATTATTTTTATATTATAACACATTTTATACCGTGACAGTCTGAACCAACATTAACAAAATAACTCTGAGATGTCAGAGCTATAACCATAATTCTACCAGGATCAGATTGTAAAAATATTAGAGAAAGGGTAATTTCTTTGGTAAGCCACCATAAAATGATGGTAAGTGCCTTACATATTCATTACCTTTGATAAGAAGATTCACATTCTTTCGCCAAAGGATACTTCAGGGAAAATTTGTAATTCATTGATCAATCTCAGTACCACCCCAGGAGGGGTGTCCAACCCATGGCCCAGGATGGCTATGAATGCAGCACAGTGAAAAATCATAAATTTACTTAAAACCTTCTTTTTTTGCTTATCAGTTTTCATTAGTGTTTGTGTATTTAATGTGTGACCCAAGACAACTCTTCTTCCAGTGTGGCTCAGAAATGTCAAAAGTTTGGACACCCCTGTATCTAAGGACTAATACCAGCTTCCCTGACCTGCTTATTATCACCCACTGTCTGTTTCCCTCAGCAAATATCGACAGTGCACTTAGCATATGACAAACGTTGTTCTTCGTTTTGGAAACACATCAATAATGAAGAAGACAGACAAGTTCATTTTCCTTGCCATGCTCAGAATACAGGAGGAATATAAGAAACAAAAATGTAAATAAGATCATTTCATACCATTTAAATACCATGAATAAAACAAAACAGTGATTTGCTAGACAGTGACTGGGTAGAGATGGAAGGCAGAATATTACACAGGATAATCAGGAAAGACTCCTCTAATGCGATGACAATGAATGTGAGATCTGAATAACAAAACGGACAAATGTGTGAAAACACCAAGGGGAAGAACATGGGAAGCAGAAGGCAATACCGGGAGCAGTGTGGTGAGGGAGGCTGAGGGGATGTAAGGTGACATTGTAGCATAGACAGGAGCCAGATTCTGTACAGCCTTGGAGAACTGATCGTACCTGAAGGTAAACTCTCCTTTATTTCTGAACAGCTAGGGAAACAGTTTGCCGGTCCATGGGGGCGACCAGCACCCGGGGGACTCAATGTTGGCTGCGATCCAGGGTGCTGTAGGGAGGGGACCTCCTCAGACCAAGTACAACCGCACGAACTGACTTGAATCGCAGACTTTGCTTCTTTACTGCTCCTGTCACTGGTTTAATGTTGCCAGATATTCGCTTTGCTCACACTTTGTCCTAAGCAAAACACATTATTTTGAAATTCAGTAAGTAATAAGTAAATAATTATCCCTCTTACACTGTGTGTGTGAATGGTTTAATAGGCTAAAAAAACTCATGGTTATATGATGATATTTAAAAATGTCTTATACTGTATCCTCCCATGTCAACGATTAAAGATATTTTTAACACATCCTAAATCTTAAATTTCTTTGAAAAAATAGATTTATGTGAAAGGCCCCAAGAATAACTAGAAGGATATGAGCATCGGATACCATTTTCTCCTCTCATTTCTGCTCCATTCAGATGTGTCATTCAAAAGGAGCGCTCAGCGTCACGGCACTAAAGCCAGGGCCATTCCTTGAAATGTGAAGAAAAAGAAGGTAAGAGTAGACTGACTTTTTTCCTCCCCACAATTTTCCCAATCCTCCAAGGCAAAAGTCTTTGCAGGGAAGAGCATCCTCACCCACAAGGCTTTTGCTAGCAATGATGCTGTTGATGTGACTTATTTGGACCATGTTTTGGGTGCTGCTAATCTCTCATTTCATTGATTTGTTATATGTGGGTAAGTTTTCTTTCTCTAG
>PVKM010001486.1:0-76982 GCA_004027735.1 Carollia perspicillata
TTCCTTCCTTCCTTCCTTCCTTCCTTCCTTCCTTCTTTCCTTCTCAGTTCTATATCTCTTTTGTCCTTTTGCACTCCTTCACTCTCACTTCTGTGTGCCTTCTTTTCTTTCCCACTCTCTCCAGCTCTCTGGTGCACCTGAGCTCCCCACCAGGATCAGGCTAAGGCGAGACTCCCCATGAAATGACCTCCTTGCCTCACCTCCTCCTGCCTCTTCTGTTTCCTTCATTCCCTCACGGGTTTTGCCTGAGAGCACACTCTCCATAAATCATGTGCACATGATTCTCCAGCTCAGGCTCTGCTTCTAAAGAATTCTTATCTATGATGCCACATTAGGTTCTAGGAAAGCAAAACCAGTAAAGACGTGCCCCTGCCCACCAGGATCTCCTGATCTAGTGGGAGAAGCAGCATGGTAGAGCACCCAAGACAATCTCCCGTGCTCTAGAAGCTATGATAGAGGTCTGGAGCCCACCACAGAGCATGGGAGAGCAGGTGACCTATTGAGTCTGTGGAGGGATAATCAGGGAATACTGCACAGAGGAGGAGGCCCAGGGTAATGGGGTAGCAGGAGAGGAAGGGAGATTAAAAAATAAAGCAGGGGAGTAGGAGAAAAAAGAGAAGTGAAAAGGGAGCAGAGGAAAACAGGGACACATTCTAATCCACCAGGGTGCTGCCAGCTGCTGCATGTAGCTGAAACATGGGGTGACCAGGGCAATGGCACAGGGTGGTAAGGCTGAAGAAGTTGATGGGTCTTATGGCAGACCTCTAGAGGATCACCTAAGGAGCTCAAACTTTCTCCTGAGGACAAACTTTCTCTTCTCCTGAGGGAGCCCTCAAAGGTTTCAGAGAGATCCAGGTTTGTTTCTGAGAGCTTTCCTTGGCTGCAGAGTGGAAAAATTTGAATGAGGCAGCTAAAGGCAGGGGTTTGGACAAGATGACCTCTCAGGCCACCTGGAAGATCTAAAAGTCCCCAGAGAAGACAGGGAGAACTGTAGGACATGGAGAAGAAAGTAGGGCAAGAGCTGGCCAGTCAGCTCCCCTTGATAGCAACTATCAGGAGAGATGATGAACAGAGTAAGCACCAGGCAGAGGGCCTGCTTATGTGCTGGGCCAGGCAGCATACTGCCAGCCCTGACTCAGAATCATTCTCACTTGGGCCCATCACATGGCCAGGCCCTGGGGTGTCCAGGGCTAATAGACAACACAGGAGAGAAGACCAAGACAATGGAGACAGCAGGGCAATAATGAACTGAGGAGAAGGTGCATGAGGCCCTGGGATGGAGCCAGCCAGGTGCAAAACCCCTTTATTCCTCTGAGAAGTATGTCTGCTTGGGTCCCTCTCCTCTCCTGCCCACAGCTGAGTCCTGTACTCCTCCTACCTCCCTTGGTGGGGCCAGCTAGGGAGAGGGGTGTTCAGTACACCCAGGCAGGACTCAGACCACCCCTTAGAGGGGTGTGGCCTCTCTGGCAGTCTGGTGATAAGTGGAGCTGGGATAGCAGACAGTAAATGGCCAGAATGGGGAGAGGGCACAGCCAGGGAATGATCCTCATTAAAATGCAATTCACTTTCACCAGCATCTCTCTATTACCCCAGGCACTCTTGCCAAGAGCTGTGTGCAGATCTGTGGGGAACAGGGCAGGACAAGACACCCAGAACCAGGAGTCCTGGGAAGACAAGGAGATGCTTGTCAGGATTCTGGGAACTGACAGAGGTGGCAGGGCCTAGGGCAGGCCCAGACTGCCTGCAGAGGCGGGGCATTGGGCAAGCACCATGCCCCTCAGTACCCCATGCACTGTTATTCCTGCCTGACTCCATCTTCCATGTCTTTCTAAGACCCCATGGCAGAAGGAGCTACCTTTATCTTCTTTTATGTCATTCTGAAAACACAAAGAACTCCTCCTAAAGGGGTGGAGTGGGAGGGTGTCGGTGGGGTGGGCCAAATGAGGAAGTTAGAGAGGGGGTCTCTACCACACAGCTATAAATTAGCCTCGCTCCTGTCCTCCAGGAGTTCACAGTCTAATCAGGGGGAGACACACAGTCACGAGCACTCTCCATGTAATAAGATATGGGGATGAATGGCATCTATACTTAGCAATCCGGGAGAAGTGATGTGGGGGTAATCATCACATAGCACTCACCACGTCCCAGGCACTGCTATAAGCGGTAGATGTGTTTTAACTCATTTCCTCCTCACCAAGCTCTGAGGTGGGTGCTAGTGCTTGCTCTATTTTACAGATGAGGCAGCTGAGGCATAGAGACACTGTGTAACTTGCCCAAGCTCACACAGGTAGAGTGGAATTTTTCCTAAATGGCCTAGCTCCCAGAGTGTGCCCTCAAACACAAAGCCAGGCAAATGATATTTGTTTGATCTTTGTAGCAGCACTGGTGCATGTTGGGGAGCACAGGGCCTTGAGTCGGGTACAACTGCATAGCTTTGGGCAAGCCTTTTAACCTTTTTAAGCCTCAATTGCCTCACCAGGAAAATGTGGATAGCAACAGTCCTGCACCTTCCTGAAGGCCAGCAAACAGCTTGATTTGTGTGGGCCTTTAAGAGGCTCAAGACCCTTTCATGTTAATTCATTTGACTTGACCTTGACTGAAGAGTAGGGAAGTGGGGGCTGTGAAGGTCTGGAGCCAGGGTCCCTGGAGTGATGAGGGCTTATGAATGGGGGTAGTTCTTGACTCTCCCCAGTAAAATAGGCAGGTCCCCAGAGCGTCTCCCCCAAGCCACCTACCCCAGTTTCATCTCACCCTCACAGACTTCTGAGGGACCACACAAAGCATTGATAACCTCCTTCATCAGGAGTAGGCCAATCCTTAGCAGCCCTGGCATTCAAGACCAGAGGCCCCAAGTCAGCCACTAGCCAGAGGACAAACCTGAATCTTAAGCCAACTGCAAGGGAGGACAGGCTCCAGAGGGGAGGGGAAGGGTGCCTGTGCCCACACCTCCCCCCCACCTTCCCCTGCTACTCCACTGATGAGCTACAGAGCCAGTCTGGGATTAGCTCCCCACAGGAAAGCTGCCCTCAGGCCCCACCCCCACAAGGGGATTTGCAGATGGCTTCCTGATGCACATCTAGGCCTTCCCTGGCTGGCATCCACTAGCCGCAGGTGCAATTAGGGGGAAATAATGTGCAAATGAGATCTGGAACCTATGCTGCTGTGGGTGGGCATAGGCAGGTCTCTCATGGGCTTCATCCCTAGGCTGCTACCCACCCCTGTGACCTGGCAGCTCTGTGACCTTGCACCTCTGTGACCTGGCAGCTCTGTGACCTTGCAGCTCTATGACCTCACAGCTCTATGACTTTGCATTGGCTCTTCCTTTGCTGAACACCTTCCCCACCCCATTTTGTCTGCCTGTAAATGACCCTTCGAAGCACCCATCTCATTCACCCAACCCCCCTCCCCCCAAACACACACACAGACACACATACAAGTTAAAGTTTATCTTCGTTTTCTTACTTGTACGTTCTGGCATTTATACACCTTTGCTGAAGAGTGTACCACACTGTGGTACATTTTTTTCTTTGACCTAGCTGCTCCCAAGTTCCAGTTTTCTATTGCTTCATAACAAATTATCCACACCTTAATGTTCTAAAATAGCAACATTTATTTTGCTCACCAATCTGCATTTTTCAGCAAGCATGGTGGAAACAGCTTATCTCTGCTCCATTCTGTGTCAGCTGGGACAGCTGGAAGGTAGTGCTGGCTCATCTAAAGATCCCTTTCATGTCTAGGGGTTCATACTGGACATTGGCTGGGATCTTAGCTGGGGCAGGGTCCAGGGCCCTTACACATGGTTTCCACATGTGGCCATTTGGCTCTCTCTCAGCGTGGCAACAGGTTCTGAGGAAGGTGCCCCAAAATTAGGCAGAAGCTCTAGCCCCCTTTATAGCTTCACCCCAAATGCCACACAGCATTACTTCTGCTGTTATCGTGAGCCCTCCAATTCCTAGGGAGGGAATGCAGACATTTTAGTAGAGGGAAGCAATTAGCCAGTTGGAAGACAAGCATGTGGGATGATATGTGTTGCTGCAACCATTATTAGAAAGTACAATGCCACATGCCCCTACTAGACTGTGTGATCCATGAGAACAGGTGGCATTAGATGGTGCTTAAAAAGATGGTTGCAAAAGGAAGGAAAGGACTAAGGGAGCAAAGCAGAGAGGAGGGGAAGGGTTTTATAACAAAAGTGCAAAACTCTTTAGCACTAGAAAGTACTGAGGAGATCACCTAGTCTAATTCTCCCATTTTACAGATGAGATAACTGAGATTCAGAGGTGTACATTCCCTGTCCAAAAGCTCAGAGCCAGTTCAGTAAGATCCAGGAGGTATTGGGCCTGCCCATCCCCTAGAACCAGTGCCACCTTGGCATTTGGGAAGGATCAGCCCTGTCCTGGGATTCAGTCACCCCAGAGTTTGTTTTTCAGGCCTGGTCTTCACCATGCCTATGCCCCAGTCCTTGGTTGCCTCCCCATGTGTGAGCTGGAGTGGGGCCAGTGGTCCTGGCCCACTTCCCCCTGCCCTGGGTCTGCCTGGTGCTACAGCCTGCCCTGCCCCCTCCCCACCTGCTGTAAGCCTTCCTGGACTCCTACCTGTCAGCCCATCCAGAGCCACTTGACCATCAGACTGCCCCCTGACACACACACATATACCCAATCTTCCCAATACTGGCCCAGACAGCATGGGGTCAGAGAAAAAGCCTTGGCTGGGGGCTCTGATAGATGTCAGTCCAAACACAGGTTCAAGTTGGTGTGACCCAGGACATGAGGCCACCTGGCAGGTAAGCAGGGTAGAAGAAACACGATCTCATCCCTGAAGGACTCACTACCTCATTGGAGGTGCTCAGAAATAGCAGTTCCTCTTCTCTGCCTTTCCCTGATCCTCTATGGCCTCGGGAATGGCAGCAATATTCAGCTCAGGGCTTTTCTAGATTCTAGAAAAATGGAGCTTGGTGGGCAAGAAGATGCCTTTCCTCTCAGCCCTGGCTGGAAAAGGTAGCAAAGTCCAGCCTACTCAGCATCTGTCCTCTGTGGAGGGAACAGTGACCCACCAGCTCTTCTCCTTCAGCCCGGCCAGAACATCCCTCAACACCACCCAACTCCCAGTACCTCATTTCTATAGTCCCCAAATTGTCCAGTTGTTCTTGCTGTGTAACAAATAACTTCAAAACTTAGTGGCTTAAAACAACCATTTTATTATTTCTCATGATGTCACAGTCAGGAATCCAGGATGGACTCACCTGGGTAATTCTTCAGCAACACCTGACACTGACTAAGGTTTCCTGGTGGCATTCATCTAGTGGCTATGCTGTCTGGAGGATCCAAGATGGCTTCACTCCCATTCCTGGTGCCTTGACAGAGGAACCCGGGAGGCTGGTTCAGCTGGGCCTCTCTCCTGGGCCTGGGACATCATGACCTCTCCACAGGGTCTCTCCAGCAGCTGATCCAGCAGTGTGATCCATCTTCTGACACGGTGGCTCAGGGACCCAAGAGACGAAGGCAGAAGCTGCCAGTCCTCATAAAAGCTAGACCTGACCCTGGCACAGAATCATTCTGCCATCTTTCATTAATCAAAGCAGCTGGGCCCAGCTCAGCCTCAGAAAAGTGGTTACAGACCCCACCTTTGAATGGGAAAAGGATCAAAGCATCCATGGTTCTATCTGACCTGCCAGAACCAAGTGACCTTTGGACCCAGGGCCTGGGTTTCTGGGTAGGTCTGTCTTCCAGCCAGGCAGCTCTGTACCCAGGCCAGTCCCATGGCTCATGCTATACTGAGCTTGATATGGTCTGAATTGTGCCCCTACAACACCCCCCCATTAATATTTTGAAGCTCTAACTCCCAGGATCTCAGAATGTGACTACATTCAGAGATAGGGCTTACGAAGAGGTAAGTTGAAATGAGGTTCTTAGGATGGCTTAATCCAATCTGACTGGCATCCTAATTGGAAGAGGAAATATGGACACACAGAGAGACACCAGGGATGTGAGCACAGAGAAAAGACCATGCAAGGGAAGACACAGTGAGAAGGTGGCCATCTGCAAGCCAAGGAGAGAGGCCTCAGGAGAAACCAACCCTATGACCTTGGGTTTGTGGCCTCTAGAACCTTAAGAAATTAATGTCTGTTTAAATCACCCAGCCTGTGGTACTGTGTTATGGCAGCCTGATACAAAACTCCTCCAGGTAATTAATACATTGGCATTTTGGTATGTATCACTGTCTAGTGTATTTGGTGAAGAGCCTATTACTCAGCTGCTTTGAGAGTTTGATTAACACAACAGAAGTTCACAGAATGGGTGGTGGAACAGGGAATGCAGTTCCAGTCCTGCAAATGTGAGGCTTGAGTCTGGCCCCTTGGTGCAGCCAGGTGCAGTCAAGGTGTACAGCAGCTCAGAGCTGGCAGCCAGTCAGCGCTCACCTGTCCTTACCTCGCCCACCATTCCAAGGTCTGAGGGAGAGAAGTCGGCTTCAGCTGGGCCTTGGCCAAGATCTTATGACCCTGTCAGAAAGAGGCTGAAGGGACACATAAAAGACATGGATCTGACATTCAGCATTCAGAGTGTCTAGGCATTAGCAGGGATGACAGATGTTTGTCACATGTACCACAGCAAGGTTTTTTATGGCTTCTGTCCCCTTGGCACTTTCCACAACCTCTTGCACAGCTCTGTGCTGCAGTTTCTCCTCACTCCACATGGGATGATGCCATTTGACCCCAAGAGAAAATGACAGCTTCCAAGATGGGATGTCCACAGAGAGCTTGAGCTCCAGGGAAAAGGAGGTGACGGCCAGGACAATGATGATTGGTATTGCTGTCATTGCCAGCAGTGGCACCTCTCCAGAATTGAGGCAGCTATGCTCACTGGAGGCCCAGCTCATCTGCCCCAACCCCACCTAGGCTGAATCCCAGTCAGTGTGTCCCACTGTCGCCCACTGGGATTGAACACCAAGAAAAGGTGACAGCTCTGCTGGGAGCCTTGTCTCTGAGGGACAGACCCCAGCTCCTGAGTCAACAGCCTGGGCTTTGTGCTTCTAGCAGAAGTCACCCACACACCCACCCAGGGTGACCTGAGCTCCCAGGTGAGGGGAAGAGGGACCATTCAGGGGTGGCGTCACATGGACAATCTCTTCCTGTGGCTGGGGGAGGGGGTGTTGGGCAGGTGGACACCCAGCAGAAGAGGAGGTTTCAGCTCCCCGCTTCCAGAAGCATGATTGATCTGCGGTGGCTAGAGGCAGAGAAAGGACAACAATGAGGACTCTCTGCAAAGGCCCACAGTTTTGAAGCTCTGGAAGCAAGCTCAGCCCTGGCCAAGAGCCTTGCAAATAGATGATCCTTTCCTCCCACCGCAGCTTTCATAGAGGGAGTTTTATTGTTTTAGTTTCATTGTATAAGAACAAACTGAATCTCAGAGAGGGGAGGTGATCGATTCACAGTCACACAGCTGATAAGGGGTAGAACGCACATTCAAAAACAGTTTTGTTGGATGCAGTTCCTGTGTTTCTAAGGCCTACTCTATGCCATACTGCCAGGGTAAGGAGGCATAAAAGGTGCATACGTGTGTGTGTGTGTGTGTGTGTGTGTGTGTGTGTGTGTGTGTGTGTGAAAGAGAGAGAGAGAGAAGTTTCAGAATCAGAAAAATAGATTTCAGCATAATACGAGTAACAATTTAAATGGCACTTCACTATCTTAAAAAATTCATCAGCAGTTCCTGGCATTAGGGAATTTCTCATTGGCGCTGATTCACAGCCATGTTCATAGGCTTCTCTCTTTTGATCCCTCTTCTCTCCCTGCCCCTTTTCTTCCCCACTGAAGACCAGCCCCTAGAAAATTCTTCCTAATTTATTAGTCAGAGTGATACAGTCCTTATTTAGCCTCACCGAACCCCCCAGACCAACAAGGCTCACCAGAGTAGAGTATGCGGAAATCATACTATAATGTTATATCCCTGAAATGTATATAATATTAACCAATGTTACTTCAATAAATTTAATTTTTTTAAAAAAGTGTTGTGATTAATTAAGGCAGCCAGAGAAAAATGCTCTGGTCTCTACCCACTCCACCCTCTGCTGCTTTTCTTGCTCTCCACAATTTGAGACTCTATAAGCTGGAAAAAGGCCAGCATCAACTGGCTGGTTTTACAGATGAAGACAATGAAGCCAAGGAGTGCATTTCTGGAGGTTTGGGGCTAGAGGCCTGGGACAGAAATGCCTGGATGTTACTTAGCCCAGTACTTTTTAATATTCTGCAGGTTGTATCCACAGGATTGGCTTTGGCTGTTCCAGTGACAGGAAGCTATATTCATTATCTATTCCTTGGTTACAAATTGCTCCAAAACTTAGCAACTTGAAACAGTAAAGGTTTATTATCTCACACAGTTTCTGAGGATCAGGAATCCAAGAGCAGCCTAGCTGGGCAGTTCTTGCTCAGGCTGCTGTCAAGCTGTTGTCTGGGGCTGCAGTCTCTGAAGACTATACTGGAACAGGAGAATCCACTTCTGAGCTCACTCACGTGGCTCTTGGCAGGAGGCCTCATTTCCTTGCTACACGGACCTCTTCATAGGGCTACTTATGACATAGCTACCCCTGGCTTCCAGGGAGCCTCAGAATCCCTCTTCCCTTCCCAAAGAAAAGGCACCTCTTGAAGCTACTCAGCTCACATTAGAAGGGACCCCAATGTCAAATGAAAAGGGCCTTTTTCCCAGACTTGAGTGACAAGATGACAGTTGCATTTCAAGATATCTTCCAACTCCCCTCTTCCCTCCCCTTTTGTAGAGGTACCCTCTCACACACATGCAGTCTAGAAGCCTTGCCCTCTCCCTGTCCCTTGGACTCTCTAGACTCGATACTACTAATTCCAGAGCAGCTGCAATTCATTGAGAACCTACTATGTGCAAGGCTCTGTATCTAGTTGTCTAGAATTCCCAGATTGCAAATAACAGAAAAAGATTCTGACTAAGTTGGGCAAATGGGAATTCACTGGGAGATGACTGGAGATTGGCACAATAGATTGGATGTCTGCAGAAAAAAACCTGGCATGGCAGGGACCAAGGCTGACCTGGAGATAAATAATGTCTGCCCTGCTGCTCAACATTCAAATGCCAGGCAAGAGTATAACATGGTGGGGCCACTTTGGACAATAGTCTGGCAGCTTCTCACAAAGTTAAACACAACTACACTACAACCCAACAACTCTACTTCCAGGTATTTGCCCAAGAGGAATAAGAGTGTATGTCCAGAAAAATACTAGCACAAGAATGTTCATAACAACTTTGTTTGTAATGGCTCCAAACTGAAGTCAACTCAAATATCCAATCAGTGAATGGCTAAGGAAATTGTGAATATAACCTTACAATGGAATACTACGCAGCAATAGAAAGGAATGTGCTAGCAGTACTCCCAACATCATGAATGAGTCTCGCAGATGTTATGTTGAGCCAAAGAAGCTGAACACATGCTACGTGATCTATTTCAATAAAATCCAAGAAGAGACAAAACTAACCTATGATGAAGGAAAACAGAACAGGGACTGCCTTTGATGACCAATAGGATTGAGTGGAGAGGGGACGAGGAAATTTTGATGCGGAGGATGACAAAAACATTCTAGATCTTGACTGGTGGTAGTTCCACAGATGCATATATTTGCCAAAACTCATCAAACTGTACACCTTCTGTGTCTTTCAATGTATGCAAATTGGGCTTTAATTAAAAAATTAAATTGAAAAGAATCACAGGCAAGGCCTGTGCCAGAAGCTAGAGATAAGATAGGGGACAGGGTGGGCAGAGCACTGTCCAGAGGGTGTTTCTGTCTGGCCCCAGTGCTAATAAATGACAGACCTGGGGGCAAACTGAGATTCTCCTGCCTCCGAAATCATTCCCAGCTTTCCTCTATGCTGCCCTGACAGCACATCCCAGAGCAAGGTGGGAGCTCCAGGGAGGTGTCAGGCAGCTTCCCCCAGAGGCCAGAGGCCCTTCCTCCAAAGGACTGCAGGCTGCCCGGTGCAGATTGGCCCCTCATTGAGGAAACACAGGCTCAGAGTCTGCCATTCTGAATTTGCAAGAGCTTCCAGTCCTTCCTCTCTTTTCCAAAAGACTTCTGGCCCCAAGACCTCATACAAAAAGGAAATTTGAATTCAGTAGTATTTCTCAACAGAGGAAATATAAAATACTCAGGACCAGACAGAAGAATATTATTCTGAAGGTAGCAAACTATTAAAGGATTTTCTTACTAGCCGTTGTGGCTAGTTAAGAGACAGGCAGAGAGAGATCTAATGAAGATAAGAATAAGGGAGCCCCAGGGAGACTGGGGAGATAGGACAGACCAGGCATTGCCTTTGAGAGGCTCTGGTTTGTTGGTCACTATCTGCTCTCTCCTTGGTGAGGTCCTCAGAGCATCACCAGGCAGCAGTCAGCTCCTTAGTAACTGTTCAAGCTTTGTCATTCTGACCCTTAAGACCCTAGAGGCTAGAGTTGCCAAGATAGCCTACCACAGTAGAAATTGTTACCCATAAAAGCCCCAGGTCCCCCACCCTAGCCAGATAGCAGCACACCAGGGAATGTTCTCAAGATCACCATTTGGAGCTTATGTCATTCAACTAGCCTACCTTTGTGAGGTCAGTATTACTTTCTCTAGATGACAGATAGGGAAACTGATGCTTTGAGAGACTTTGCCTTTGCCCTGAGAGATATAGACAGGAAATAACAGAGTAGGAGCAAGAATCAAGATCTTCCAAGTCCCACATATGAAGCTCTTTTTTCTATATTTGTTTGTAATAAGGGAAATTTTCTCAGGGCCCAAGAACCTCCTAGAGTGGTGAGGCTGACCAAAGACCTGACCCCTATGGCAGGCAACTTCTAAGATGACCCCCAGCGATCTTCACCTCCTAGTATTCACACCTCCTCAGTGTGGGCTAGACTGAGGGACTAGCTTCTAACACATGGAATAGAACAGAAGTGATAGGATGTCACTTCTAAAATTAGGTTATGAAAAGACTGTGACATTCATCTGTGGCTTTCTCTGGCTCACTCACTTTGTCTCCCTCAGGTCAACAACAGACATGTCATGAGGACACTCTGACAGCCTATGGAAAGACCTATGTGATGAGGAAACAAAGCCTGACAGCAACCAGTTGAGTGAACTCAGAAATGAATCTTCTGAGGCCTCCTGCCAACAACCAAGTGTGGGAGCCATTTTGGAAGTGGGTTTTCCAGCCTCAGCCTAGCCTTGAAATGACTGCAGTTCCAGCTGACATCTTGACTGCATTTCCAGACAGACCCTGAGCCACAACCACCCAGCTAAGCACCTCTGGACCCAAAGAAACTGTGTGAAATAATAAATGTTTGTTGTTATAAGCTGCTAAGTTTGGGGACAATTTGTTATGCAGCAATGGATAAATAACACAGCTCATAACTAAAGCTCTAACACTACTGCACTGAAAACTAATACCCCTCCCCCTCAAGTCATATCAGGCCAGAGCATGTCACCCTGACTTGGCTAGCCTGATACATACACATGTACATTCTCTCACACACACACACATACACACATCTCCTCCTCCAGCATCTTTGCATATTTGACTTGATTTCCTTTTTCTATTTTTCTCTCTTCTCCTTTCTCTAAAAGGCACGTCAGTGTTGGTCCTCCTACACGAAGAACATTCAAAATTACAGTTGCGTCATTCCAGGAGAAAGCGAGCCTTGAGGTTCCCTGAGCTGTACCAGTTACCTTGGCTGCTTGGAATACATCCCCCGTGCCTTTTGCATGACTGCCTTTGTTTCAAGCACACCCTAAATTGCTGCTGTGCCAAATGCTGAATGTGACCAGAAATGACACAGAAAGAATAATGTGGCATATAATTATCACCACATTTCAGATGAGGGCAATATGCATTTTTCTCAGAACCGAAGGGATGCAATTTTATTTTGTAACACAAAATGCTCCATTTGGGGGTCAGGTTTCGAGCAGCCCTTCATTCTGAAGCAATTTCACGTGAATGAAAGCATTTGTATTCATGCGTTGTGTAGTGTGCATTATCCCAACCCCAACTCCTGGTGTATACTTCTCCGGGTGAGTCCAGCTCTTTTCACTGAACCAGCCCCAATCTGAATATGAGACGGTGACTATGAAGATGTTTTTCACTTATTCCAGGTGTCCGATCTTTGTCTCTTTCACTGCCCAGTGGGGCTGAGCTGACTGCTCTACAAAACGGCTCTAGGGCTTTGCTGCAGAGACTGCATCTGTAACGCCCAGAATAATACCATACAGAGCTTCATGTAACATTGACCTTCTGTCCCTCCCTGCCAATGTCCTGAATCTCTTTCCCCTCACCCCACAAAAGAACAGACTCTGAACCAATTCAGTTAGATTATATGGGGACCACCCTAACAGCCTCATTTTAACTTAATCACCTCTTTACATGCCCTATTTCCAAATTGCAGTCTCATTCTGAGGTACTGGGGGTTAGGGCTTTAACATATGAATTTGCGGGGGACACAATTCGGTTCATAACAGAAGGTGGCCCCAGAAGCATGGTGAGAGATGGGAGAGTAAAACTGGGGAAAGGAGAATGGCAATAGAAGATGCATTGGTGAGAAGGATTTTGCTGTGTACAACAAGGATGCAGGCCTTCAAGGACCTCTGGGAGAATGCACAGAGCACACTACAGAACTTCCAGTAAAGGGCAAGGGAGCAGGGACACCAATAGCAATGGATTCCATGTTGGTTAAGAGTTCACTCTTGGAGGCATTTTCTCCCTGGCATTCCCAGGCCAAATGCTCTACCATGACGGAACACCCCTAAGTTGAGACCAGGGAGGCCTTGGGTGTACACAGGAATGGGTTGCAGGGGAGATTCTCCAGAAATTTGGAATAACAGGCAACAACCTTGAAAAAAAAAAAAGAATACTGACAGGATTCCCCACCCACACTCCAGGGTTTGAAATGATTCTCATTGAAAAGTCACAAGTAGAAAATGACACCAGCTCAGAATGAGACCATCTCCTTCAAGCTCCTTGCTCCACACACAGGCAGTTATGGCCCAGCAATGTTACCTGACAGACCCAAAGTTGACAAAGTGGAGGAAAGAAATGAGGAGACCCCTCATCACCAGACTCCAGGCCAGGCCAGCACTCTCCTCACACCAACAGGCTGCTTCCTCATGTTACTTTCTTTCTCACTGAGCAAGAGCAGGCTTGGGTTTAATAGTCCCTTTGCTGGCTAATAAACTCTCGGCTCACCAGAAAATGCAAATGAACAACACAGAAAATCTAAGAAAGGTCAGCGGTCATCGCCTTCCCGACACACTCCGTTTCCGCCTCTGAAACAGCCAGATGGAGATTCCAGGAGCCCTGCAGAAAAGAGAGGCCACCCTCCAGTCACAGAAGGCTGCAATCCAGCCACGATGGAGCCCCAAATGTGTGCAGAGGAGGCTCTGCGAGCTACAGGATCTTGCCAGAAATACATCAAATTCTTCTAGGGCCCCATAAAGTTCCCCCATTGTACAGAGTAGCAGACTCTTCCTAGGGAGCCTGCCCCACCAGGAACAATAAAACAAGACACTTTAATAGATTTCTCAATTTATGTTGCTCATTTATTCCTTACACCACACCCGTGTGAGGTTGATATCATCAGCCCCATTTTATGGATGTACAAACTGAGCACCCTGGCTCAGTGATTGTCATCTAGAACCACACAAAGTAAGCACTTGATCCTGAAATCGGAATGCTCACTCAGTGAGGCTAATTTCCTCTAAGGCAGCCTGCAAGAGCTGGTGATGGGAAAGCAAAGCTCTCTTATTTTCATCTCTAAAGGGTGTCAAGGACTGCTGCTACCAACAATGCAGTTAAAGCGCATGCATCTCAGCCTGGCTGGTGTGGCTCAGTGGATTGAGTGCTGGCCTGTGAACCAAAGGGTCACTGGTTCGATTCCTGGCTAAGGCACATGCCTGGGTTGCAGGCCAGATTCCCTCGTGTGGGGTGCAAGAGGCAACCACACATTGATATTTCTCTTCCTCTCTTTCTCCCTCCCTTCCCCTCTGTCTAAAAATAAATTTTAAAAATCTTTTTAAAAAGCTCATGCATCTCTCGTCAGGACTCACGAGCTTTCTAGAACATTCTAAGAGCAACAGCCCCACACTCAGTCCTGCAGAACCACTGCCTGTCACGAGCTATAGCAGAGCAAATAGAAAGCCACCAGTGTTCACTTATAGCCTGAGAAAAAGGAAGATGGTGGGTGGTCACTCTACTGTCCCCCTCAGGAAATCTAAAGTCAGCTGAGAAGGAAGACATCAAATCCCAAGATTGATGACCACTGAGTTTTTGGAATCTGTTCACTCTCAGACCTAGGAATGATGAGCAAGGCTCCTGCCACGGGCCAACCAGCACCCTTGGCCTTCAAATATTGTCTATAAGACACATATCAATAGAACATTTATCTAAATACCACTTCATCCATCCATTCATTTATCTTTCATCCAACAAATACTAAGTTCCTACTTTGTGCCAGGAATTGTTGTAGGCACTAAGGACACAGCAGTGAACCAAATAAACAAAATCTCTGTTATAAAGGGGAGAAATAAGTAACAATCTAGATCAATAAGAAAAGCATAATATAATCTCTTAGGTGGTAAGTGCTAAGGAGGAAAGTGAAGCGGGGGGGGAGGGATGGGCGACTGGAAAGAAGGAATTCAGTCCTCCATAAGCCAGTGGAAGGACATGTTACTAATCAGCTGTGAAGAAAGGCAGGAAGGCAGCCCTGTGGATGACTACAGGAAGAGCATTCCAGGCAGAGTGAACAGCAAGTGCAAAGGGTCTGAGGTAGGGTGTGTCCAGGGAGTGGTAAGGAGACCAGTTGATTGGAATGGAGTGAGTAAAGGGGAATGTGACAGGTAATGAGGCCAGAGAGATGACAGGGAGTATTCTTTAGATAGTCGTAAGAGAAGGGGAGGACTTGAGGCCACTGTGAGCATGATATGAAGCCATCAGAGAGTTCTAAGGATGGAGTGCCATGATCTGACTTGGATTTTAACAAGACCACCTGGCTGTTGTGTTGAGAGTAGAATGAAGAAGCTCTGAAAAGAGCAGCAGAGAGACCAGTGCAGGGCCCCTGCAATAATTCAGGTGAGACAGAGTGGAGGCTGCACCAGAGTGGGAGCAGCTGGGGGTGGAAAGGATGCTGAGATTCTAGATCTATTCTGAAGGCACAATCTACAAATTTTTTTATTCTTACCCAAGGACATTTTTTTCATTGCTTTTAGAGAAAGGAGAAGGGAGAGAAGTTTAGCTAGAGAGGAAGGGACGGAGAAAGAAAGGAAGAGAAACATCAATTGGTTGCCTTTTGTATATTACCCCTACAGGGGACCAAACCCAAAACCTCAGCATGTGCCCTGAGCAGGAATCAAACCCGTGACTCTTCAGTTTTAGGGATGACACCCAACCAACTGAGCCACGCCAGCCAGGGCACAATCTACAAATTTGTTGAAGGACTAGACATGGGTATGAAAGATAGAACTCCAGGATGACGCTAGGCTTTTGGACTACACAATGGAAAATAGCCGGGCTTGGAGCAGGCTGCAGGAAGAGCAGGTGTAGGGGGTTGCTAAGTTTATGATGTCTACTAGACATCTACATGGAGAGGCTAAGGGGGCAGTTGGATAAATGAGTCAGGGGTTCATGGGAGATGCCCAAGCTGATGTTATTTATATATTTGGGAGTCTTCAGCTAATAGGAGCACTTAGAGCCATGAGACTGAGATAGGATGAAAGCAAAGAATGGGGAATGTGAGGGGAGGGGGGAAAGGGGGAGGAGGGAGGAAAGGAAAGGAAAAGGGAAGGGAGGGGAGGGGGAAGGAGAAAACAGGAGAGACCCAGGGCCTGAAAAAGTCCTACTGCGAGCCACACTGTGACTCGCAATCTTCTAGGTGACCACAGGCTTCTAGACAGTACCAATTTGAGATCTCTTGGCCTCACTCAAGGAACCACAGACCCCAAGAGTAGACAGACCTCAAGATCTAGGAGAACAAGGCTAAAGGAAAGATAGCATGTCAGAGAGAAGCCTCTGCTCACAGGGAAGTTCACACTTTGGCACTTCTGGGAAACAAGTCCTAACCATCGCTCTTAGCAGACAAGATATCTTATGTTAGTGGGAGGTTGGGGGAGGAGGGCCAGGAATCTGTTGGTGTGCGAAGAGCAGAGTGCTGATCCCCCTGGCACAAAGGACCCCCTTTCTGGCTTTGCAGTTGGCTGGCTTAGGGCAAGGCATGAGGTCTAAGACAGGCTTTCCAACACTAATCCAGAGTAGTAACTGCAAGTTACATAGGTCTCTGACTAACTAAAAAATGATAGAATGGATGAATTCATTGCTTAACAATTTCTACACAGACTCACGAGGTGACACCCAAGCTGCCTCCTGACAATAGAACTGGAGTAATCCAAGAGGGGCTGGAGAAGAATCATTCTACAGAAGAGAATGCAAAGTCCTGAGGGCTGAAGTGCAGTGCATGCTGGGCACGCAGTAGCTTGGGACTGTGGAGATGCAGAGGGCGAGGATAATTGAGGCTGGAGAGGTGGATGGGAGAGGGCATGGTAACCACCAAAAGAATCCTGGCCTTCATTTCCAGATGCTGGAAACCCCACAAAGCATTTTCAGGAGGGAATAACAGAGTCCAATACGCCTTTTAAAGAGATCATTCAGGCAGTTCTTGGGAGAGCAGATTTGAAAAGGATGGGCGAGGCAATAGAGAGCCCTGAGGGTAGGCAGGGAAGGGCAATGTGACTCAACTGAATCAGTGTCTTCCCCCACTGAACACCCCCTGCAATGGAATCCAGTGGGTCAGGAATCTGGAACCTTCCCCACACAGCCACTGTCAACCTGGGCGCTCCAAGAGAGACGTCATAAAAGGGGCCCTGGGGAAAAAGGGGTAGGGACCTACTCCACAGGAAGCCTTATCCATCTGCCCTCCTGGAAGCTGCTGACAGTGAGGCCCTTGGGAATGCTGGTGACAAGGGGTCTCAGGCCCGGCAGGAGGCTGAAAGGTGAGGTGGGAAGGTGCTCTGGTTCTCAATTCTGCCGCTGGCCAGCCCAAGAAACAATCATGGAAGCCACTGGGGTGGAGGGTTAGTTAGTGGCAGGAGAGGGTCTCTGGGGAAGGAGAGAGCACTCTGATTCCAGACAGAAGCCTTGATTCCCAAAGGGGAGAAGGACTGTACAGAGCCCTCTGGGTCGCACCCCTCCCCCCACTCCACCTGTGTGTTGGCCCTGTGTGCTGAGAAAATGGATAATTTATTCCCAAATCAACATATTGGCACCTACTGAGTAAGAGAATTTCCATCTAGACCCTGGCCCAGAGTGAAATCACCTACTCCCACCAGCATAGCCCCTCCTCTGGGCCCCACCACTCCTTTTTCACTATTATTCTTTGTTCCCCACTAAGATTCCTCATCCTGGTTCTTCCAAGGACCCCATGACAGTGTTAGCTCTGACCTACACTGCAGGCCTGGGAGATTAAAGACCTTTCCTCAAATCCCCCAGCAAATCAGAGCAGCACTGAGGTAGCCACAATTCCCAAGCAGGGAGCAGAGAGCAAATCCCTGTCCAGGGACCAGGGAGCCCTGTATCTGATCTCACAAGGCCTCCACGAGCCACTCCGGCCAGCCTGAGACTTCATTAAAACCGTTCGGTGGCCTGCATTTGCTGCAAACCCATTAAACAGTCTACATAATCCATTCATACATAAAAATAAGGGAAGGGGAAGGAGAGCGGTCCCACAGGATGTGTGTCTGGGAGAAACGGTTTCCATAAAAATCCAAACAGAACGAAGTTCATGCGGAGGTTTTGGCTGCAGTCACTTTTTGGCTTCTGGAAATTCTAGCCAGGGAAAGATTCCCTTTGTGGCCCGTTTGGAAGTGCTCTGACTCAGATTCAAAGAAACGAGGGAGGGGAGAGGGGCTCTCCAGTCTCTTTGCTGACCACCCTGAGGCTGAACGGAGGAGGGAGAGCAAATGACAGGTTAACACAGGCCTATCTCAGCCACCCCAAAGCCAGGCCACTGGGCTGAGTGTCCACAACAGCTGTGGCCATGGAGACACTCCCAGAGCTTTGGAAAAGGGAGGACAACTCCAAGATTTAAATAACTCAAGCAGCAGGATCCCTGTTCCTTCCCATGGGAAACTGGTCCACAGGCCAAGAAATCCCACCAAAGGGATCCCTTTCCACACACCCGGCTGGGGCCAGCAGGCCCACCACCGTGCACACACATGCACAGACCCATGTCGTCTTGCAGAAGAGCAGGTCAGAAGTCATTACATTATTGTTTTAATAAGCTGGTAAACCAGTATTTTTATTCTCTGTCATCTTTAAAGGAAAAAAAAAGCAGAAGAATGCAGCTAGTTTCTTAAATTAGAGATCTGTTGTGTAATTAGTCCATTTTATCTTCTGCGAGTTGTTGCTGTTTTCCCTCTGTGGTTTCCAGAAATGTCATTGGCTAGGCTTAAAAGTAGGGTGTTTTTTTTTCCTCCCAGAGAAAAATTCTATAAATATTTTCTCCCTTTTAGCATGTTTTAAATTTGAACGACATATTGTAAAGATAGCAAGAGTTATGAAAGTCTCTCTTGGCTGCCAGTGAAATGTGGTGGGAAAACCGATTAGAAAGGGAACTTCTGTCCACAGAGAACACCACGGGGCCACTCCCCGCCAGGGGTTCAGGAGCCAGGCCCCGCAGCTGCCTTTCTTTGCTCACTGGCACTTGGGCCTTGGAGCTAGAAAGAGGGGAGGGCCACTCTCAGGATGACCAGGCGGACTCCATTCAGGGAAATGGTGTCCCTTGTTGATGGTCAAAATTCTACCCTTATAGATTAATTTCTTTGAATGAGATTTTAGGCATGAATTTTGTATAGTTAGGCATGCCTTTTAATGGTGTCTCTTGTTAAAATGCATACCCTCTTCTCCAGCAAAAGTATACAAATACACCACATATGAGTAAAAACCTACGTAAAGGGATAGTAATAGCTAGGTTATTTGTAGCTATAAAGGACCACAAAAAACCTGAATGACTATCAATTAATAGGAGACTGGTTAAATAAAGTCTGGCACATCTTCATAATAGAATGTTATGCTGTCATTAAAAAGAATGTAATAGAGCTATAGGTATTGATGCAGCATGCTCTGTGAGACATAGCATTAAGTGAAAAAAGAGAATGTGTGGAATATTATTGTCTGTTAATAGAATGCCATTGTTTATCTTTTTTAAAAGGATATATATGAGCAGAGGGTCACAGGTTTGATTCCTAGTCAGGGCACATGCCTGGGTTGCAGTTCAGGTCCCCAGTGGTGGGGGCTTGCAACAGGCAACCACACATTGATGTTTCTCTCCCTTTCTTCCTCTTTCTCTTTCCCTTTCCCTCCCTCTAAAAATAAATAAATAAAATCTTTTAAAAATAAAAATAAAAGGATACGTATGTGCAACCTTGTATTATATAAGCCAACAGCAGAGGTGGCCTTCAGGAAGGGAAACAGTCAGAAGGGTGAGTTGCTTTTATATATATAATTCTATTTGCTTATAATGTGCTATCATTTGCAATTTTTGAGAAGGGTATATTTACATACAGTCATATACATATATCTGCCTCTATGCCTCTACTATCTCTGGAAGGATATACAAGATGTGAGAGTATTTCTCGATTCCAATGTAGGCCCTGGAAATAATTTGACTTTTTAAAGAGCCTGTTCTCTCTGACTGGGTGGACTGATCCTGGGCAGGTAAGCTGGTCCTTCAGAAAGTGGGAGAATAAATTTTATGTTTTTCTGTGTGGCTTTACATCACACAGGGAAGCACCAACATGGGTTAACACACCCAACACTATGCTCCCAAATGTCCCCTGCTGTCTCTACTCTCTGCCCCACAATATGTGTGGGTGATCTGATGTCTTTGCCTTTCTCCACCCCTGAACAGGATGCTCCTTGCAATTAACGATGTGTTTTACTGCTCTTTACACCCTCAGGGCTTATCACAGTGCCTGAGCCCATTAAGCCTGGATACACTTTGGGACCTCGGCCAAATAACTTAACTTCTCAGAACCTGTTTATCTGTAAAATGGGAATGATACTAATCTCTTCTACATCATGCTGGTACAAAGATGAAGTTAGATAACAAATGTGCCTGTTCAGGATAGTATAGGCTAGCTAGCATTTCAAGAAATGTTTACTGAATGCATAAATTCATCCCACAAGATTGAGATGGGTTAAAATGCAAATACTACCAATGCTAACTTTCAGGCCTGTCGTCACGTAGGAATAGGTTTATCAGATAACTTTTTCTTAGGGACTTTTTGGTTGCCTGAGACTACCTAGTACCCCCCAAAAAAGGTGGTGGGCACCAGAAGAAAGGGCACTTGCCAAGGACAGGGAGACACGTACTAATGAATAATAACAGCTACATCGCTGAGCACCTGCTGTGTGGCAGGCATTGCACCCAGCTCTTACAAATCTTGTCTGATTGAACTTTCTCAATAACCCTGAGAAGAATCTGGTATTGTCCCCAATTTACAGACCAGAAGACTAGGGCTTAAGGAAAGGAAATAATCACTCGAGTTCCCATCATAGAGCCAGCAATTGAACCCAGTTCTATCTGCCTCTGAAACCCAGTTGCTGTTCACCAGCCTGCTGGCTGCCCACTAGTGGACATCCAGGTGGCTCTGTGTATACCAGTTGTCTCCGTCTGTCATGCCCCAGAGCAGTGGCTCACCAAGGGCCAGGGAAATCTTCATGCCAAAGGGACCTGAAAACCTCTTGGTCACAGACAAAAAACAAGTCTCTGTCTGGACCTGTACAGTTGGTGGTGGCCAGGCCCAGGGGATCACTCCTCCCTCCTCTGAGCCATCACCTGGAAGGCAGGTGGCGTCTTCCACAGCTCTCACCCTCTCCTTCCAGTAATCTGAAAGATGCTGACCACTTGGAAATTACTGAGCTCTGATAGGAAATCAATCTTGGTGCATGGGCAGTGTGCAGGGGTGGGAGGAAGGGAATCCAGGCTATGTTTCCTTTCTCACTATAGTCCAGCTTAAGAATATTCCAGAAGTGTAGCAAGAAAACTCATAACTCCCCAGGGAGGAGTGGACTAAACTGCAGGGTGTCTGGCAACTTGTTCTCAGCCAAGCTCTCCCAAGAAGGACCCCCCAACCCCACCCCTGAGCCATCTTGTCAAGGTTTCACTCCATGTAGACTCAGGATGCAAAAAGCAGCAGGTGAATGGGGACAAAGAGACACTCAGTCCATAGTCTCTGCCTGCACCCCTCTCACACACACATATACACACGCAGGGGATGAGGCTGGGTCCACAGGAAAGTGTGCTGATGACTCTATTGTGGGGCCCGCAAGGCTAGGAATAGCCTTCTCGGGTGGCCAGGCAGCCTGCCAGTGGTGCCAGTTCTCCTCCAGCCTGCCAGGAGTTGGTGGCCCAGTGCTGGTAGGAGACTCTTGACCTGCCCCAGTAATACCATGCAGGAATACTCACACTGCTAGAATAGCACAGGAGAAGGGAAGTAAAGGACATTGGAATTCTAGACAATATTTCCATTTTGACTGGTTTCGTGTTTCTCTCTCGCTAAAGTAGTTTCCCTCAGTGGTTTCCAGCACCTGAACTCCTACAGGAAACAGCAACGTCTCTGTTCAGGCCCACCTTTGGAGGGAGAGCTAGGACACACAGGAGTCAACTGGAGGAACTGGGGTTGGGATGGCCACCCATGGCTAAGAGAACCAGCTGCTTATTCACTCTTAGCCCAACAAATGGCCAAAGATGAGCTTCCTAGTGACCCTAACAGCTGGGAGCAGCCAAAGCCAAAGTCCATGGTGGGAAGCCAGAACATTAACAGGTCAATGTTGTTCTCTCTCTCTCTCTCTCTCTCTCTCTGCAGTCAGCAATAACATTGGAAGCCAACAAGCCAGATGGACTTAGTCCAGAAGTCAAATTTTCAGAAAGAAAAGCTTCTCAGTCCTCAAGGTGCCCATACAGATTGCCTAACACCAAAAAATCCAGAGGCCACAGTGTACCTCAGACTTCACAGACTTCGGCAGTAGTCTGCTGTTAGAAAGTGGTCTAGGTTCACTCTGGAGGGCTTCTGGGAGCCCGGGTCCCTTGTCCTTTTTGCAGTATCCCTGGGCTTGCCCCTCAGCAAATTCAACACAAGCACTGAAGTAAGCTAGGGTTCTTTGGTTCTGAAGATAGACTGGAATCTCAATTCTTCTTCCATCTACTAGCTGTGGTATTTGGGCAAGTTATTTGAGCTTTCTGAACTTCCCTTTCTTCTCTGCAAAATGAAGCTAATAATACTACTGATGTCAAGGTGGCATCGTGAATTTTAAAGAACATAAGTGAAATGTTTCCAATTTAGCCTAGTGTCTAGCACACACTAGGCCCCCAAAATATGTTAATACCTCTGTCTCCCCAGAATCCTAGTGTGGGAAAGCTCAGGACAGGCTTGCTAAAGCTCAAAGCAGCAAGATAGCTACTGAAGTGAATTCTACTCACTGGCTGACTTTCCAAAATGTCAAAGTGAATTCTACTCACTTGTTAATTTTCCAAAAGGCCCCGTGGGTCTACACATCCCAGGCTCTGTCCCAAAGAGGAAGCAAAACCCCTGTACATCAACTCACCCCTGCATCTTCCTTAGCACAGCCCACTCCAGGTCTTGATGACACACCTTCCCACTGCCCTTCAGATTGAGGGATAGGGGTGGGAAAGCTTTCCCTGGGTCCCTAGCAAGGAGGGGTACCCATCAGCAGGGTGCTTTTCCTGGGTTCCTGAGCCTGAACGGGCAGTGGCCACAGCCACAGCACACACAGGTGATGCTCCAAGGGGCCAGCATTCAGACACAACTTGAGGGGAAACTGCAAAGACTGAGCAGTTGTGCTTATTGGCACTATAAATCACCAACTGTTCGCATCCTGCTGCACCTCCCTGCCCCCACTCCCTTCCAACCAAGCGGTCCCCAGGGCCCCTCCACTGCCATCCGCCCTGTGAGACTCCCCTATTCGGGGCCAGAGCCAATCACTCACTTACAAGCAAGATGAGTTCAGCTGAGTTTATTTTTTCTCCTTCTTTTTCACAAATGTGAACTGCCTTTGTTCCTGAACAATGAGGAGTGTGCAGCTGTGGAAGGTGGAAGGGGATGCAGGCCAGGGATAGGGTAGAGTGGGGTGGGGTGAGGACAGGGCTTGCTTAGTTGCTCTAAGTGCCTTGGACCATCACTCTGCTGAATGCTGACTGCTGGCCAGCCCTCCTCGAAGCTGGCTTCTGTATCTAGAACATTTTCTTTATTACACTGTCCACAGACCTTTCTAAAAATCGAAAGGTTTGATTCAGTCGGACCAGACACAGGTCCAGTTCCTGCAGGCATTTGGAAACTGGAGTAGAGCCTCTGGCCACATCACCCACTGAGCCCCATTCCTGCCAACCTGTTTATTCCACACATGCAGAACAAGTGTCACCCCTGAGGCTCTTTTCTCTCCAAGGATGCTGCCACCAGGTAGTCTTCCTGGTTTCCTCTGCTTTGGCAGGAAAGACCAGGCACACAGAGGCCTTCTCTTTCACTAGAGTCTTTGATTCCATGACCTGGGCAGATGAGAGTCTTCAGATCTTTCCTGGAAAGCCCTGCAAAAGTAGAGAAAAAGTTCCAAATCAGGGCCAAAGCAAGGAGGAGGGAAACGAATGAAGGAGATTGTCAGGGCACAAGATTCCATCACATATCTGGAATTGAAGGTCCTCCCATGTGCACACACAAATACATGGCACAAGGAATATCTAGCCTTCATAGTTGTCACCTCTAGGTAAAATGGGGCTACAGGACATTTTGATTTGCATTTGGGTCCCAGCTCCTTTGGAGTTGCTGTATGATTTACAAGAAGCTATCTAGTCTCTCAATGTTCAGTTTCCTCATATGTAAAAGGGGGTCACAGTAGTACATATCTCAGCATGTTGCTGTGAAGAGTCAATGAGATTATCCATATCAAGATCTTAGCCCTGGCTGGTGGATTGAGCACAGCGGTGAACCAAGGGGTCACCAGTTTGATTCCCAGTCAGGGTGCATGCCTAGGTTGAGGGCCAGGTCCCCAGTGGGAGCCACGTGGGAGGCAACCACACATTAATGTTTCTCTCCTTCTCTTTCTCCCTTCCTTCCCCTTTCTCTAAAAATAAATAAATAAAGGCCTTATAAAAAGATCTTAGAGCAAGATCAGGCATATATAGTCACAGAATCAATAAATATAACAATTATAATTATTTACCCTATTTCCTTAGCTTTTTACAAGAGGTATGAATTGATTTGTAAATTTTGTAAAATAAATGTTTTGTTCAAATTCAAAAAGTAATCATTGCTTTAAAAAATTCAAACAATTTTTTAGGAAAAAAGGTCCAACCCACCTCTCACCTCCTTTCTGATACTGCTGTCCTCCACAGAAGGCTCTATAAGTCCAGCCTGGATATATGACTCAAAACCCTCTCCAATACCCTTATTTGCATTGCTTTGATTATAAGTGAGCATATAAGCGTCTTCTTATATGATGTTGGTTATTTGTGCTGGGGGAGGCCTTCCCATCCCACCAATATTAAATAGTCCTCTTTAAGATTTCACCTCATGTTTTTATAGTTTCTTGTGGGATGTCTAGGCTAAGAAGCTGGCAACACCCAAGTCACACATGGGCCCACCAGCCTCCTTCCTAATGGCTGGGGCAGCCCTGGCAAGCAGATGTCAACTGGTAAAGGAACTCAGGCCATTCTTCAGACCCAGGCTTCAACCTTCTACCCTGCATGGCAGGACAGGTTTCCTGACCCATGGGATTCAGAAAATTGCAGATGTGCTTCTGACTCTTCACCTGCCCCCAGTGTGCTACCAGGGGACCCCACAGCTTGGACTTGGCAGGAGGACCTATCCACAGATCCACACTCCAGGGCACAGACAGAGAGAGAAGGTAAAGCCAGACACCAGGAATGCAGCCCGCCCCTCAAAGTAATGCTGCTCGCAGCCCAGATTCCCTTCATAAAAGCTTAATGTAATTACACAGGAACGAGGAACTTCCGGTGGGAGTCACGGTGAAGAAGGCATTCTAATAAGGCCAGGTCCCCCCGCCCCCCCCCCTTTGCCGAGGTAAGGCAGCCCAACAGGAGGAACAACTTGGCTTCCAGACACCCACTTCCACCTTTATCTAGCCCATCCAGAGTCTACAGGGGGCTCAGGGCTGAATTTCCAAAACAAAGGTCCCATCCACCCCAGACCATGAAGGGCATGGGCAGTCTGAGAGCCACCAGGCAGTGTAACCTGCCACCCACAATTTATGGGACCTCATGGGGCAGAGCTTTATCTTCAAGCAGCCTCAGGCTGCCCCTGGGTAGGGGAGAGATGTTCCAAGACCTGAAAGTGAGAAATACAAAAACAGAAGGCTTAGGAGCCCAGAAGCTAGAATGAGACTGCACAGGTTCGAATCTTGGCTTAGTCACTTTTTAGTAGTGTGACCTTGCACAAGTTACATAAGCTTTCTGTGTCTCCATTCCTCATTTGTAAAATGAGGCTAATAATAATTCTTACTTCATAGGTTTATATGAAAATTAAACGTACTTGGAACAATAGTTGGTATATGGTAAATGATGCATAAGTGTTTACTGCTATTATCATTACTAACCCTTGTGAACCCTGAGGACTAAGAAGGGCTCCTGGTGGTTACCTGGAGTCAAATTTTAAAAAAAATTTAAGCAGAGACCAGCAGCCATTTCCACACAGGAATCTCTCATGCAAACTGCACTTCAGAGAAGCCTCTGCACTAGACTGCCTACATCTGCACTGCTAAACTGACTGCCTACACTGTTTCTGCCTTCTGAGCCAACCCTTATAAATGAGTTCTTAGAGTCCTATTCCAACCAATAGGACTGAGACTTTAGAGCTGTGCAGCTCTGACCAATCAGAGTGGCTCTATTCTGACCAATCAGGGACTGGGGGTGGGGACTTCTGTCTATATAAGCCAGTTCCCCTCTGTTTCCTAAAGCTCAGAAGCCACTGAACACTCAGGACTGTGTTTCCCTGTTGGACTTGGGAGCAGGAGCAGACCATTATGGAGGGGAGCTATGTAACTGAAGAGGGGCCTGGCCTCAGGGCTGCCTGGCCCTAGGACAGTTTCAACACCATTTCACAGCTGCGCTGTAGCACTATCGGGCTCTTCACAGCATGCTATTTTTACAGCTATGTTGTATTACCTTTGAACTGTTTGTATCTCCAATCGAGGGTCCCTGTTGGTGCTGAATTGGTACCATTGATGAATTGGTGCCATCGACCACTGGTTGACACCCTAAAGAGGTCTCATGCCCTTTCCTTCCCCTTCGTTTTTATTAACTGGAATGCTATCATGATGGGTGAAGCTGGAGCAGGCATCTTGGTCCATGAAGTGACCTTGGGAACTACAGCTATATGTGGTAGGCTGGGCTACCAGAAACCTCCCTAAGGAGGTAGAATAGAAAAGAGTGTTTCCTATGATCTATAGGCTAAGAGGAGCACAGAATTAGGTCACACCAGCTGATACAATCCTAGTTCAGACCACCAGCTGCCCAAAAAGGGAGGTAGGATCTGCCAGAGAGTCAGCTGCTTCGTTCTGTGGAGCTTCTTAATTAAATGTCAGGAGAGCCCTGCTGACTTGAGTAGGCAGTGGGGAGCCACTGAAGGTTTGTGAGCAGAGGGGTAGTAGGATAAGAGTGGGCCCTGGGAGCTCCACTGCCAACAGTGAGCTGATGAATGGGAGAAGGTGAGACTTTGCATGGCACCTTGGTTGGGGGCCATCACATAAATCCACGAAGGAGAGTAAAAGGCTGCCCTGTGATGCCAGTCACCAGATCTCAGTGATGTTTCTGTTCACCAAATGCATGTTTGCAAATTGAAACATTATTCCTGAGCCCCACCACACATCTTGAGCTGCTCCAGGTTCCTCCTGCATCCCAGAGTCACTGAGGTTTCTAACCTGAAGTTTCAGGCCCAGCAGCCTGGAATAAACAGTGAACCTGGTGCCTGAGGCTGCATTGGCCCTTCGGCAAAATCTGCAGGTCACGGTTGGGAGCGAAGGTGCTCACAGGGAGTGCTGTCTCCCAAAATGTAGATGGGGGCAAAACTGGATCTGCAAACTGCTGACTTTACACCCCTGCAGAATGAGGAATCAAATAAAATAAAACAACAACAATGACACCAGGAAGAGAATCATGCTACAGACAGCAGGGCTCACGTTCATAGACATGATATAGGGCAAAAGAAGCCAGACATAGAAGAGAACAATGCTGGATGATTCCATTTTACAACTAAAAGGCAGGCAATCAATCTCGAGTAATAAAGGCCAGAAGAGTGGTCGCCTCTATGGTTGGGGGTCACTGACTGGGAGGAGCGTTACAGAACCTTTGGAGTGATGGGGAAGTTCTGTATCTTCTGGATGGTAGTGGCATGGTGTAGACATGTAAAATCCCATCAAGCTGCACACTTAGTGCACCGGACATGCTTTGTCTCTTTTATACATACCTCAAGGAAAATATAAAACTACCAAAAGGAGAAGCATCTGCTCTGAGGGGAAGAGAGTGTCGGTACCTAAAATGAACCTTTTCATTCATCTTTTTATCAAAGTCATATGCAGAAGCGGCAGCCCCTTTGCCACGCTCTGCCAGCCCTCTCTCCTGAGGTCCCTCTATTAGCGTGGCTGTCCTAGGCTGAAATGCAATTAGGAGAAAACAATGTCTGGCCCAGATGCCACTGCAGAAGTGACCGGGAGGAACAGCGTGGGGAGTGAGCAGGCCCCCTGGGAGGGAAAAGAGAAAGCAGACGCAAGGCAGAGCTGCGCCAGCCAAATATTCCGACATCCACAGACACATCTTTTTCCTGGAGCCCAGGGAAAACTGTGGTGGAGCTGAGGAGCCAGAGACCTCACAGGGGAAGAAGAGGTGGAATCCAGGCCATCATCGACTCTCCAGCCACTCAGCTGAGGCAACGACACAGGACGTGTTTAAACATAAATAAACAGGAGCAAGGAAAAAAAGAGCGAGAACAAAGGCAGAGGGAAAAGGCAAACAAAACTAACAGCTGGAAACCAAGCCCATCTCTCTCTGTGAGATGAAGTGCTCCTGGCTGAGGAGAATTCAGGGACCCCTCCAAGTGCCAAATTGAGCCCACCACCCCTCCGAATTGCCTGAATGCTCAAATCTTATCTGTCCCATCAACTTCCATTTCACAATGGCTGCTGCAATTCCATGGCATCTTCTGTCATTCCTGTCTTGCTATCTTAGCCCCACTTGCCCAGTCCTCATGTAGTCCTCACATGTCCAATGTGGGGAATATTTAATTCACAAAGTTGCTAAGGCTGAGAACCTTGCAATTCCAGTCTTTCCAATTATGGTAAGTATCTCCAGATCCGTCCACTCCAGAAAAATCAAAATACCATACATTGATGTACAAGTTTTAGGTTTCTTTTCCCCCCAAGCAGACCCTGATATAAGGATTTGGGTACAGGTAGTTTATCTGAGAGGTGAGCCCAGGAACCATGAGTGAGAGAGTGGGGAAAGAGGGTAGGAAGGAAAGCCAATGAAGGCCACTTTACTGAGCAGGTTCCTACAGTGTGTGACTGGGGCTCAGTTTTGCTGGGGACCCTCATAAAGACAGTGTAGAAGACACTTTTCAAGAGACAAAGGAGCTGGGGCATGTATCTATCCACCTCCATCCCTCACTGGAAAAGGGTCACTCCTGAGCCATTAATTCTTTGGCATTTTAGAACTGCCTCCCCCTCCCTGTGCAGGCCAAGCATGGTCTTAAAGCCAGAGAACATCTCAGGCAAGGCATGCAGGAAGCCACTGGCCTGTAAGGACACAGTCTGCCATGACCTCCAGCATGAACCAGCAGGGCACCACCAGCACCTGCTACATTTAATCACCATATAGGGGAGCTATGCTCTGCTGCTCCGAGATGCTAGAAATGATGCCCAAGTTTGCCCACTGCATTAACAAATAAACCAAGCCCAAGTCAAGTTAGCTGACAAAAGCAGGAATTTACTGATTCTTATAACTGGGGAGTACAGGGAGAGGAATGGCTTCAGGCATACCTGGATCCAGGGACTGAAACAGATCCAGACCTCTGCTTCCTTTCATGGCTTGGCTCAGGCCGACTCTGTAGACTCTTAATCCTGGCAGCACCAAATCCACAGCCTCCTGACATAGCCACTCCAACAGAAAGGAAGGGGTGCTCTTCCCAGTGGCTCTGGCAGAGATGCCCTGTAGAAGGTTTCAGTTTGCCTGGCTTGACTCACATGCCCATTCCTTAACTAATCACCGTGGTCAGGAGAATAGGACACTCTGGTTGGCTAAGCCAGGAATACATGCTCCATTCCTGTGGCCACAAGAGAGTGGGCTACCATGATTGATAGCACCTCTGTGCTACAAGGAATGAGACATAGGCCATTTCATATGCAAAAAAAATGGCCCCCACAGAAAAGTGACTTGCCAAAGGTGATGCAATTAGTCAGAAGCAAGGTCAGGAAGTTGACCTAGCTGCTTTATTTCCAAGCAGAAGCAGCTTGTTATTGATGAAGAAACACAGCTTTGATGCCCCAACAATCAAACTTCTTATGTAATCTTGAGCAAAGGTCTTAGCTTCTGTGAGCCTCAGTGTTCTCATCTATAAAATGGGACTAATAACCCTGGCTGGTGTGGCTCAGTGGATTGAGCACCAGACTATGAACCAAAGGTCGTCAGTTCGATTCCCAGTCGGGGCACATGCCCAGGTTGCAGGCTAGGTCCCCAGTTGGGGGCGCTCAATAGGCAACCACACATTGATATTTCTCTCCCTCTCTTTCTGTCTCCCTTCCCCTCTCTAAAAATAAATAAATTAAATCTTTTTAAAAATAAAAAATAAAATGGGACTAATAATACTTCCCCACGGGATAGTTGAGATGATTCCATAACATAACCAATGGAAAACATTCGTCATGCATGTCCACAGTATTAGTGCCCTACGCCAAAACCACACATCTTCTTTTTATTTATTTATTTTTGTTTTGAATTTATTGGGGTGACATGGGTTAATAAAATTATAGGTTTCAGGTGTACAATTCTATAATACATCATCTACCACACATCTTTTTCCAGCTTCCAGCATCCTCATAAGCTGAGGGGGAAAAGAAAGGTATCTGTGAAGTCTTGAACCTTTCCAATGAGATTTTGAAGAACAAGGAGCGGTGTCTGTATACAGTTATCTATTGTTACATAATAAATTACTTCAAAAGTTAGTGTCTTGAAACACGTTGATTGTCTCAGAATTTCTGTGGGTCAGGAATTTGGGAGGAGCTAGACTTGGAAAGTTTCAGTAGAAGTGTCAGCTGGAGCTGCAATTATCCAAAGGCTCAACCTGTGCTGGAGGATCTGCTTCCAAGATGATACACTCACATGGCTGTTGGCAAGAGGCCTCAGTCCTCACCACATGGGGCTCTCCGTAAGTTAGCTAGCTGAGTGTCCTCATCACATGGCAGCTGGCTTTCCTCCTGATGGGAAGAGCATTGAAGAATGTGTGGACATATCTTTCAAAGTACCACAGTGTCCAATGCAGGGTGGAGATTCTAACAATTGTTTACTGCCCCTCCCTTCACATCTGTCCAACCAGGCTCCCGATGCCTCTCTTCCTGTGCATGGGTCACATGATCCATGAAAGCAAGTTTCAGAAGCAGGCATGGCTCGTCTCAGGAGTGGCCACATAGGTCAAACAGAAGAACCAGGAAGAGCACAGTGCCACAGGCAATGGGCGGTGTTCCAGGGTAGAGAGCCTGAGGCGTTGGTACTACTGTGCCTCAGATGTCTAATAACCCTAGGTATGTTGTGACTGTATTTTGGCACTGCACATCTGGGAGTCCTCCATGCTTTCAGCACCCATAGTTGTGCTCTCCCAGGACAAAGGCTGTTAAACTGCCCGGTGACTACCATGGGCCCTTCCAGGGGCTGGGCTCAGACTGAATGGCTTCTATGCCAAGCAGCCTCCACAGGGATGTCAGCTCGGAGTTGGAGCACATGAGTTCCAGTGGTTCCCAAGAGTAGGCAGGCCTGGACTTACAAGGAAGAAGCTCTTACCAGTCTCATTTTACAGAGGAAGAAACTGAGGCTCAGAGAGGTTGAGCAACTCACCCAAAATCACACAGCTAGTAAGTAGCAGAGCTGGGCCTTAAAGTCCAGCCACAACCATTGCACTAAACCATGTCTACATTGTGTTTAGCACATCATTTAGGGCAGGGTTTCTTAAACTTTGTCACCAAATAACTCTAACAACCTCCTGAGGGTCTCAAGGTAAAGCTCTAAGTAACACCTCAGCAACATGGGCATTTCTTTAGCAGTCCAGGTTCAGCTATGACATTGATACCTATCTGCATTCTATTCCATCAGACAGCCCTGAGCTTGTTTTAATATAAAAGCAACATTGACCGTCACTCAAAATCAAATACATTTCATCCTCAGGAAGCACTGCCACCTTGGCCCTGTGGTTTCAAGTGCCCGGGCACTCCTGCAGAAACTGGAGTGCAGAGACTGAAGCCTAAAATCAACAGACGAAAGTCCCAGGGGGTGGCTGCTCTTCCTGCCCCCATGGCCTGAGTCCTGCCCAATGCCATCACAGCTTCCTTCTCTTTTGTCACCCGCCATCTTCTGGAGATTTCCAGCAGCTCTAAACTGAGGCAGGAAGCGGGGGGAGGAGAGGATTGGAGTAGAGGATTGGAGTAGGGGCTTCTCCCACCTTGCTGGTTCACTCACATACACACCCCTCCTCCTCTTCTCTCCCTAAGCCCCGCAACAGAACTTTGCACATTCTGGAGCTGAGCGGTTGCAGCTGCCACCAACGCCTGAAAGGAAGGGGTTAAAAACATCTTTCATCTCTCAGCAGCGCCTTTATATAGTCTACGTGTGACTCTGAATGGTTATGGCTTTATATAGAGCGTGCTCTGTGCAGAGGGAGAAACCGCTGTAGTTAAGGGAACAAAGACGGTTCTAGTCTAACGACCTGCTTTTATTTGTAGGGACAGAGTCTCCAAAGGGCAGCCTTCAGGTGGCATCTGCCATGTTGAGCATGTGCCTGAAGAATTACACAGATAAACATTGGAGATGCAAATACAAGAGGGGTAAGAACAGCACACACAAATAAACTAAAGCCACTCCTGTTTATTGTTTCTAGAAAAAAAGGAGAAATCACACATTCCCCTTTGGATGTTTTCACACATAGCCAAACCTTCGAATGTCAACTTCTGCAGGCTGCTTGACCTAAAAATAGTATAATTTCTGTGTCATTTGAAAAGCTATTTAAAAGGACAGACTTAAGCCTGATTTTTCAAACATGCATCTAGGATGAGAAACCGAAGTCGCATTATTTGGGACACAGTCTCAGAAAGAAGCAAACTAGGCTTTCATTTTATTAAAATGGGTCCATTCCTGTGGTTTCTCATAGGTAAAATCTGCTTGTTTGGTTTTTTTTTTCTGTCATGTCTCTTCTTTGTCCCTCAGTGATTAAGAGAAACTAGGAAAAAAGAAAGAAAAGAACAGCTTGGGGGAGGTGGAGGGAGCTGGGGCCCCACACACCTTTTGCATCTTAGCAGAGCTAGCCTCTGCTCACTCTGGGGAACCAAAGAGCGAAGACCTGTGTTCATGCTGCCGAGCTCTCACAATGAGCAAAGCCAGGAGTTCCAACGCGCCCACATCGCCAGAGGATATCACACGCACCCTGGCAGGCAGGCCGCCAGAAGCTCTGGGTTTGTTTAGACAGCGTAGGTCATTCCTGTCCACACCCCAAGCTGACGCGGCTTTATAAACACAGAGCGTGGAATGCAGTCTGCAAAGTAACCGGGTCAGAGACCCGTGCTGCAGCAGGGCACAGTGCTGGGAACAGGTTCAAGTGTGAGGGGTCTGACCAGTTCTGCTCAGAGAGGGTCATTTCTATGCTCACATGAAGGACCCCCTATTTGGTGCACAGTGTCCCATGCAAAGCTGTCCCTCCCAGTGCCACAGTCATCCAGGAGGAGTAGGTGTCATCCTAGAGAACTACTCTACGTGCACCTCTTAATCCTGATGTCCGTGGGACTGGAACATCTCTGAAAGCAAGGGCAACCTGGGCACCTCTCGGCAGCCCCTATGAGCCCCCGGAGCACAAGACTGTAATGCAGGAGGCTGAAGTTCAAATCTTACACTGCTGGTTACTGGCTGTGTGACTTTGAGCAAGTCACTTAACCTTTCTGGACCTTCATTCTCCAAAAACGGGGCTTAAACTAGCTCCAGCTCCAAAACCTGACCATTCTGGTGGATCCTCAGCTCACACTCATTAAGTGTATGAATGAACAAATGAATTCACAAATAAACAGCCTAGTAGGGGCCTAAAGCGCAAGTCACCTCTGCCTTGCCCCCAGCTTTGAACTGGCATCTCTTCTCTCTGTCTGCAACTACCTAAGAGCTGCTCATCCCAGAAAAGGTAACCACTTGAAAAATACTCCCTAAGAACATGAATTCACAGACACATTTTCAATGCTCCAATGCCCAAGCCTCCCCTACACACACACACACACACACACACACACACACACACACACCCCTGGATTTGCCCAAGGCAGTGCTCCCACCACTTGCTCCCACTCAGGCAGTCTGCCCTCAGCTTCTGGAGCCCCAGGGAGCCCTGGAGAGAACAAGAAGCACCATCCCACAGAGCTGCTGCACAGAACCTGGGTGAAGAAACAAACCCAGTGCCTTCCCCCTCCTTGCACTTCACCAGTGGGTTCATTTCAAAGCCTGTGGGTGTATTTCAATGAGAACAACATGAAAACATGGGCGTATTCTTTTCTCTCTAAAAGAAAAAACCTGGAACAATAGCTGAAGTAATAACAAGGCAAAATGTGGACATCTGCTCGCAGCCCTGAAGGACTCAGGGCTCGCTTCTCCCTGGCCTTGTCACAACCCCTCCCTCAAGGCATGGATTGCTGAAAAGTCCAAATTAATTCACTTGCATTGACTAGGCATTGCTACTTGCTGGTGTGTTGCTTGCTACTTCTTTGTTCATTCATTAAACTACAATGCACTGCACCCTAGGAAGGGTGCTGTGTATTAGAGGCTTTGGAGGCTTCATTTTGAACAAGACTTTAAGGAAGCCTGCAATCTAATGGGGAAGCTGAGATAAGCCCATTAATAACAATGATACAGGAAGAAACAAGGTGATGCATAAATGCAGGAAGTGCTGGGAAAGAAAAAAAGAATATTTATTTGTGTGTTTGGGGCTAGAAGTGACGGGCAGAAAGACTTTATGGAGGGGGTGGCAGTTCACCTGGGCATTAAAGTCTGGGTGAGGTCACACAAGCATTGCTGGAAGGGAAAAACTTCTGGGCAGAAGACACTGAGTGAAGAAGGGTACAGAGGTGGCAGAAGCTAGCAGCAGGGTGTCCCAACATTATCCACTTTCAGGGTGAGTGTACAGGGGCAATAGCAGATAAGGTCAGCAAAGGGGACAGAAGAGGACCCAAAGCATGTAGAAAGACTGAGGAGTTTGGAGCTTATTCAATGGGAAGAAGGGAACTACAGAAGGCTTCTTTGCCAGGGACTGTGTATGTTCGTTTGTCTGTCTCCTCTCAGATCCATTCACAACCCTTCTTTTGCTCTGCTCAGTATAGCAGGGAACTACATCTCCCACACTGCTTTGCAACTGGCCTCTCTCTATCTAGGTTCAGCCAATGGAAGATACTGGTGGGAGATTGGAGGTCAGGAAGAGGGAGAAACCAGGGTATTTTGTCCTGCTCTCTTTGTGTTGGGCAGCATCTCCAACATCAGTTGCTTCTCCTTCACCTCCTCTGTGGATCCAGCTCCTCTTGGCTAACTACAGCTCCCAGGTTCCTGTAATACTCCCTCTTCCTTTGTCCCTCCATGCTAGGAATGCTAGCAGCTTCTTGCTGTTACTAATGACTGGGTCTCTAACCTCTGCTTATCTCACTGCACCCTCTTTGGTTTTGGGTTCCTCCAGTCTCTGTGAAACTAGTTTCCTGGATTAAATTCCCTATGTTTAAATACCTGGAATGGTTTGCATTTTCTTGGCCAGACCCTCACTAATACAGGGTAATTGGATCCAATTTGGCTTCAGAAGGTTCGCGTTGTCTGCAGAGCCCAATGTAACAGTTTTTGTAATCTTCTAGGGGAAGGGTGAGGACGGGTGAAGAAGGTCTAAAACATGGCAGTGACATGAAAATTGAGAAGGAAAGATGTTCAAAGAGTCCCAAAAGAGGTAAGGCAGCAGCAGAACTTCACAGGGACATGGAATAAGAGCACCAAAAATGAAGCTGATCTTCAGCTGGAGCACCCAGGGGAATGGCTGGGCCACCAACAGAGATAGGAAAAGTGATAGAAGTTGATGTGGAAAGGAGCTGATAAACTGGACTTTTCTTTAGTCTCTTTCTCCTTTTTACTGCTTTTTTCCTTTAACTAATCCATGTCCTTGGCTGTTGGGCTTTTCCTTATTGATTTTGGATTGAGGAGATTGGGGGGGTACCTCTAAAGGAAGAGAGCACCCATAGACAAGAATAGGAAGCAGAGGACACCTTTGGGCCAGTAGGAGGGCTGAGCCATAGTAGGGGGCATGAAGAGGTGTGGGGAGGGGACACCCAGGAACATGGAGAAGAGACAAGGGGTGGAGGGTAGGAGCACTGGGCAGCACCCAAAGAGATGAAGTATTAAGAGCAGTTTGACTGGGTACATGGGCTGTCAGCACCTGCAGGAAGCTGTGTCAAGAGTGCGATGGAGCCCTGGCTGGTGTAGCTCAGTGGATTGAGCACGGGCCTATGAAGCAAAGGGTCACTGATTTGATTCTCAGTCCAGGCACATGCCTGGGTTGCAGGCTGGGTCCCCAGTGGGGGACACATGAGAGGCAACCACACATTGATGTTTCTCTCCCACTCTTTCTCCTTCCCTTCCCCTTTCTCTAAAAATAAATAAACAAAACATTTAAAAAAAAAGAGTGTGATAGAGACCGGGCTGGTGTGGTCCAGTGGGCTGAAATGTCTCTGGTTTGATTCCCTGTCAGGTGCCTGGGTTGTGGGCCAGGTACCCAGTTGGGGGCATGTGAGAGGCAACCACACATTGATGTTTCTCTCCCTCTCTTTCTCCCTACCTTCCTGTCTCTCTAAAGATAAATAAATAAAACCTTTTTTAAAAAATGTGTGGTGGAGGTCACAATATGGTGACAGGGAGCACAGAGTGGTCTGGCAGAGAGAGACAGGAGGGGGAAGGCAGGGTAAGGCTTGCTCAGGGACAAGGTATGTTTGAAACTACAGTAAGGGGCTAGCTCAGTGAAGAAGAGCAAGGCCCCAAAGGCTCCAGAGTGAGTATGTTCATTCATTTATTCATTCATTCACTCAACAAGTTATTTACCATGTGCCTCTATGTTCCAGGCACTGTTTTGAGGTCTAGAGATGGAGCAGTGAATTGAAGATGTGAAAAGTCCCTAGTGCTTAGATATTGTAGTTGAATGAGGGAGGAGAGACAATAAAGAAAAACACATCAATTGTGTTGCACTTCAGATGATGGTAATGGCTACAGAAGGGAAAGTGCAGGAAACAAGAATGGGTGAGGGGTGTTGCAATTTCAACAAGGTGGTTGGGAAAGGCCTTCCTGGGAAGGAGACTAAGGAGGTGAGGAAGCAAGCCCTGAGGATATCTGGAAGAAGAGCCCGCCAGGCAGAGGTAACAATCAGTGTAAACACAGGGAGGTAGAAGTATGCCTGAGGTGTTTCGGGAATGACACTTCGGCCAGTGTGGCTGGAGGGGGTGGGGGAGGGCACGGGTAGTAGAACGGGAGGTTAGGGAGGTAAAGAGATCTTGTTAGTCTGAGTATGGAGTTGAACTTTTAGCTAAGGGAAATGGGGAGCCACAGGAGGGCTATGAGCTGTAGAGTGATGTGATTCCACTCAGGGTAGTGACTGAGGAAGGGAGGTGAGTAATCTGAAGACTGGGAAGCTATAGTAGTGAGTGTCTTCCTGTAGGAACTACTGTTGCTGAGGCTCAGGTGGGGCATATGTTCTGGGAGAGGGATGGCTTCCCTGAGAGCAGGCAGGGTGGGGCAAGATCAAAGAGTGCTTCGGACCTTTGCCATGAATGTGACCAGAGTATGCGAGTACACTGGGATTTGTCAGATAACCGTAGGAGCCTCCCAGACCATGAACAGCCTTTAAGTCCCATGCTCATAACTCCACAGTACAAAGTATTTATGAGCCCCATGAGCCTCTAGCCTTCTCAACTCTGCTGTTCCCAGAACCCCCTGCACTGAGGTCTGCTCTCATATCCGGCCCTAGGATCTCCAGGCTCCCCATAGGCCTGTCAGAGAGGCAGCCTGCAGACCAGGGCAACCTTGATGCACTACCCACAGCCTAGCCCTGCCCCCAGAGTCATTCTCTTCCCTCTACACCCACCAGTGTTTGTGAGCCTCAATAAAAAGACCTGTCACTCCTCCCTCCTCTGGGAAGGCCCTGGCTATGGCTTCTACAAACCTCTGACCAACAACAGGACCCATAGCACCAAGCAGTCAACCTGGTGGCCTTGCCTGGCTGTGTTTTATTCTAGAGCTTCAGCCTAACTTCTCCCCACCTTCCCAGTCTTTGAGCATCCACAACAGTATATAGCTCTGCGCCCATGTACACCTGCCTACTGGACCACTCCTTTAAAAAGGGTGGCTCCTCACAGCCCGAGGCAGCAATTTCCCCACAGAAGTCTGAGTGCAACAGGACTAATTGGCAGCCATGTTGGACATGGTGACCATGTTGGAAAAGGTACGTCCAAACACAGGCATTAAGATCTTGTCACTGTGGAGCCGGAACTCTGTTGAAACGCTACCACTCTCCGTCCTCACAACCCCAAACGACTCTCTGTCTCAAGGATCCCAGGTATAATTCAGCTGAATATGAAAGGCACTGCCTTTGACTGTTGAGTCTGTTCCTAAATCCTCCAAAACAATAAAGTTTAGTCTCCCTGCTTGCCTTATGAAAGTCAACATTTTTGTACTTTCATAATGTACATAAAGTTGAATGTTAAAAATAATAGCTTTTGTGTTGGGGTATACACTTTCAATATTCATTTTCCACGCTTCAGGATAAAATATGTGACCATTAAGTCCCTACAATAAGTTGAAAAGCAAGATTATTTCTGTTACATCCTACGCAAGTTACTAATAATCTTGCTATTATCCTGACATTGTGGTCAAAAGATATTGCTTTTAAACTTACTGGGACAGTATGTGCCCAGACATGATGGTTTTTTGAAAGGGAAGATGAAGAAGAGGAGACTATGATTTTATTGAAGTGGCCAGTGTGGCTGCAGGGGGTCGGGGAGGGGCAACATTAATTTATCTTTTTAAAGTTAGTATTATGAAGAATTTCAAGCATATGCCAAATTCTTGAGAATCCTATTAGGAACTCAATGAGCTGCAACCCAGGACCAGCCCTGCACCACTTTCACCCCAACCCCAAGATGCTATGAAGCAAGTCCCAGACACCAAACACTTCACCGCACACACTGGATTTTGTGGTTAATAATGTAGAGGACTATTATCAAGCGTAAGACCTCTGCATGTAGCCTTTCCTCTCTGCTTTCGTGAAACCAAGAGATGAACTTCAGCCCCGCCAATCCCCAAGAGGCCAGGGAGGTAAGTTTCTAGATTTGGACTACCTGGACCTTTGCTGCAGGAACAGAAGGCGTGGCTACAACTTAATGAGGGCCCAAGAGGGGAGCCGGGATGGAGGGCTGTACGCAAGGCCTTGCTTCAAGTACCCCCTGGATCCTGCTGCCAGTGGGAAAAACACTCCATCTGTAAGAAATGACCTTTCGAAAAAAGCTCATCTGATCTTGTCATTTAATATCAGCTTAAAATTATTCCTGAGGCTTTCCACGGCCCTCAGGAGCACGCTCGGGCTTGTCTGGTGTACTCCAACTCTGACAGTCTGCCTCCAGATGCTCCACCTTCATCTCTCCCCAGTGCCTACACACACACACACATACACACACAGAGTGGACAGGTCACTGGAGGCACCAACAGGAGGCACCCTCGTTGGGTACAACGTTCCAGGCCTGGTCCCCTTCACACCCTCTGACCTTGACCACCTATAATACACAAACCCCTTCTCACTGGCTATACCCCTGGTTGTTCAAAGCTCAGCTTTTGTCACCGTCTCCAGGAAGCCTATACTGGACTCCCAAAAGAGAGCCACCCTCTGCGCTCACAGAGTAGCCCATATTGTTTATCACTGAATCATTTTTTCAACAAATATTAACTGGGCTCCTACTATCTTTCAGGTAATGTTCTAGCCACTAGTGATATAAAAGTGTACAGAAAAAAACATAAATAAGTATGTGCCCTCCAGAACTTCTGTTCCAAGGGGAGAAGAGAGAAGAAAATAAGCTTGTAATAAATTAAATAAGATAACTTTAGGTTCTGATAAGTGCTAAAGAAGCACTTCGTAAAGAAGGTAAACTGGAGGAGCATGCTAAAGATGGAATGGGGGCTACTGATTTAGGTAGTGTGGCTAGAAATGGACATTTAACTTGAATAGTAGTTTTTAAACATGGCTGCAAAATTCTTTAACATTCTTCCCTTGAATTAAGAAGTGAGGTCTATGTCCCCTCCCCTGGAATCTGGCATTTTTGTGACTATTTCATCCAGTAGAGCATGGCAGAAGTGACACCGAGAGAATTCCAAAAGATAGAATTTTGGTGACAAAAGATATGGAGCTTCTGCTTGGTTCCCCACAATAGTCACACTGGAGCCCTGAGCTGCTATGTGAGAAGTCTGACTAGCCTGAACCTGCCATACTTTGAGGAGGCCCAAGCAACGAGAGAAGCCACATGTAGGTGCTCTGGTCACATATCTCAGGTGAACTGACGGTTTGAGCTTTCCCAGCACAGGTGTCAGCAGCTTCCAGGTAAGTCCAGTGCCCAGCTGCAGGTCACTCCCAGCTTTTATGTCTTCTCAGCTGAGACTCCAGTCATGGTGGAGGAGAAGCAAGCCATCTGGTATACCCTGTGTGAACTCCCAACTCCCAGAACCTGTCGGCATTGTAAAATTCTTGCTTTATGCCCCTAAGTTTTAGAGTGGCTTGTTATGTAGCAATAGAAACTGAAACACAGAGTCTTCAGTGATGACAAAACACAGGCATGCAAAGAGCTGGGTGTGAAGATTACAATGAGTACAAATGGCCTGAGGCAGGAATAAGCTTCTTGAGAAATATGTAGGGTCTTTTCTTTTTAAAGATTTTTTATTTATTTTTAGAAAAACAGGAAGGGAGGGAGAAAGAGAGGGAGAGAAGCATCAATGTGTGGTGGCCTGTCACGTGGCCCCTACTGGGGACCTGGCCTGCAACCCAGGCATGTGCTCTGACTGGGAATCGAACCAGTGACCACATATGGTTCTCAGTCCAGAGCTCAATTCACTGAGCCGCATCGGCCAGGGCCAAATATGTAGGGTCTTATAGGCCATGTAAAGAGTTAGGTACTTAGGTTGTAAAGTACAGCAGAGGGAATATAGACAATAATACTGTAATAACTATGTGTGGTGCCAGGTGGGTACTGAAAATATCAGAGGGAACAATTCATAAAGTATATGATTGTCTAACTACTATGCTGTACACGTAAAATTAATACAAAATAATATTGAATGTAAACTATAAATGAAAAAAATAAAAATAAATTTTAAGAAGAATTAGGTGTTTTATTCTTATTGCAGAAAGCCAGTGGAAGGTTTTGACCAAGGCAGAGACATGACCTGATTTATGCTTTTAAAGGTCCTTCAACCATGCAAAGTGTTGACAGGATATGGAGCAAGTAAAATTTTCATCCACTGCTAATGGAGGTGTAAATTCTCTAAGAAAGAAATGCCATTCTGGGTCAGTTAAATTGTCCAGTGTCATCTCTCTCACAAGGTCCCCAGAAAGCACTGTCTGTGAGGGGCAGGCCATCCTCCACAGCTTCTCCCTCAGCTCTTTCCTAATGCTGATGGGGCCTCTCCTGCTGCCCTGGAACCTCTGAACAGCCCCGCCAACCCATCAGTTGGGCTACACAGTCTGCCTTTTTTCCTCACTTCCCTCCTTCCCTCACTCCTCCCCTTTCTCTTTTCTCACCTGTAGCCCAGGTGAGCAGCTTCTACCTTCACTTTACTGTTGCATTGCTTACCTGAACTATGGCATCGGCCTCTTCACAAGCCCTCCTCTCTCTACCCTTACCCCACACCCATTCTCCATACAGAGGAAGCCTGAAGGATTTTTTGTAAATAAACTTGCATTGACAGCAAAATGTACAAGAAAACTGCACGTAAGTGTACACCCTGGTGACGTTTCACAAAATAGATTTACACCCATGTCACCAATATACAGATCAAGAAGCCAAGGAGCATGACCAACATTCCAGAAGTCTCTGGGGCCCCTTCCCATGATTACTCTGTGTACCCAAGGGTAACCATTGTCCTGACTTCCAACAACATTAAATAGTTCTGCCTGGCTTTAAACTTTGTATCGATGAAAACTACAGTGTGCATTCTTTTGTCTCTGGCTTCTTTTGCTCAACACTATGTTTCTGAATGTCTCTGTGTTGTTGAGCAGAGTTTGCTCACTTTCATTGCTGGCTATTCTTCTATTATGTGAATATGCCTCAATTTAATGATCCATTCTACTGGTTGTAGCCACCAGTATAGTTTTCAAGTTAGTTAGTTAGTTAGTTACTTAGTTACTTAGTTAGTTAGTTTGTTTAACAAGTAATCATCTATTGACCCCAAAGGAAGCTTTCTTGAGGAGCAAGGTAACATACACAGCAGAAAAGAGCCAAGAGATTGGCAGATATATGGAGTTGGAACTCTGATCACACCACACCTGAAGCTCATCCAATGGCTGGATTTTGCAGTTACTTAAGCCATTACACCCAGATTGAGCTGGATTTTCTGTCACATGCTGTTGAAATAATTTTAACTGGTACAAAAGGCTGGGAAGGAAATGGCCTTGAAGAGGTAAGAGGAATGCCACAGAAGCATATATAGAATAGGAAGAAGTGAGAAGACTTGGGTTAAGTCAGATAGGAAAGAGAATATGTGGATTCATTCCAAGGCCATAGTGCCTCAAGGGGGGTAATCTGAACTATAGTTTAGTAAATATTCACCCCCACTCCCTCTCCTTCTATGGGTCAGAGTATACTGCTGCCCCTCCCCCTACCCTGCACTGATATTGTACTGGACCATGTGAACTAGTTTGGTCAATAAGGTGTTAGCAGATTCTAATGTGAGCAGAGGCTTAAAATGTGCTGGTGTGGCTGAGCTTGGCACCTTGTGCTTCTGCCATCACGATGAGAAAAAAAATGTATCCCAGGTGGCCTAATGTTCTAAGTGAGGATGTGAGACACATGGAGCAAGCCTAAATCCAACCCACAGCCTAGGGCCAAACCCAGCTGACCAGCAGATGCATGTGTATGAATAAATTCTTGTGGCTACATGCCATGGATTCTGGGAGTGGCTTGTTACACAGCATGATTACAACAGCTGATACACAAGGCAAGAGGGAGGATCAGTAAGAACAAGAGAAATTCAACTAGGATAACAGATTAGTTTCCTTGGGCTGCCATAACAAGGTACGGCAGATTGAGTGGCTTAAATGACAAATATGTAATGTCCCAGAGTCTGGAGGCTGGAAAGAAGTTCAAGATCAAGGTGTCAGCAGGGCTGGTTCTTTTTGAGGGCTATAAGGGAAGATCTGTCCAGGCCTCTCTCCTTGGCTTGTAGATGGCCTTCTTTTCCCTGTGTCTCTTCATATCATTTTCCTTCTATGAGTGTCTGTGTCCAAATGTCCCTTTCTTATAAGGACAGCAGTCATATTGGATTGGTGCCCACCCTGATGACATCGCTTGAACTCAATTATTTCTACAAAGACCCTATTTCCAAATAAGGTTACATTCTAAGGTACTGGAGGTTAGGACTTCAACTTTTGAATGGGGAGAGGGAGGACACGCAATTCAACCCCAAGCAGAGAGCATGTTTCTGATCATGGCAAGAACACCAATCACAATAGCAGGAAAAATCCTCAGTGCTACTCATTAGCCTCATACCAAACATCTGTGTCCCACTCCATACCCTAGGTGGGTTTCCACCACTGGGCTGATGTGGTGGATTCTTTACTGAATGGAAGGAGGCAGTATGGAAAGGTTTTGGAGTCAGACAGTGCTGCATTCAAACTCTAACTCTAAAACTAACTAGTTGTCTGACCTTGATTATTTGAACTCTCTGAGTGTCATTTCCCTCATCTGTAAAATAGAGGTCAGCTCTATCCCAATGAGTTGTCCGGAGGATAAAATCATGTGTGTCATTTAAATTCACGTTTGGTAAGTTACAGAAAGCCCAACAAGCCATGGCTTAACCAACCCACAGAAAGAAATGAAGAGGATGGCTATTTAGGACTAGTATGGCAGCCTGACAATATCTCTGAAGACCAGATTTCTTCTGTCTTCTTCTCTAACATCCTCAGCATGTGGCTTTTGCCCTTATACTCACAATATAGCTGCTGTATCTCCGGGCATTAAAGTCTGAATTACAGCTAGGAAGATGGGGGCAGGGGAAGGACAAAGAACTAAGGGGGCACATGAGCCAAGATGGCCCTTTATCAAAAGCTTCTTCTTATATCCAATTGGCCAGATCTGGGTCACATGGGCAACACCAGCTGCAAGGGAGTCTGGGCAACCACACATTTTTGCTTTATAGCCTGTACAATAGAGGAAAGTAAGGGAGAAGGCAGTATGTATAGACAATCCACAAGGTCTGCCATGTCAGATAGGCCAAAACTTCAAGCACAGTACCAGTACCAAGAGATATTTGATAAACGTTCACCCAAGTTCCTTTTGTGGAAGAAAATATTCCAGACAAAGCATAGAATCTCATGTGTATCCCCACCTACTTGAGTCACTGTGATTGCTCTAAACCCTGCACAAGAATTTCCCCACCATCAGTTAGATTGGAAAGTGGGAGAGACAAATATGAGCATCCTTGAATCAGTCCTCTTCTTCAAGCCTAGAGTCACCAGCAGAGATTCTGGATCCTACGGGGCATTGTAAAACGTGTCCTAGTGCCCTGGGACAGCATCCAAAATCTGAAAATGTCAACCAAGGGCTGGGACATTTGAAGGTGCTAGGCTGAGGCAGAATTGGCCCCAGTAGCAGAGAACGAGCTGGCATCTCTGAACACCGTCCCAGATCAGAGCTGTCTGCTAACCTACACGCAGGCCCGTAGAAACACCACAGCCCCCAACCCTAGGGGGTTAGCTCTCAAAATACTGCTTCCCAACCTGCTCATACACGAGGCCCACTTCTTATAAGTCCAAAAACTTCTCCTTGCTGCATTTTTAGATTTGTTAAAAACAGCACATAATAATATAAAGTGACTGGGAATTCTGTAAGGCTTGGTAATACAGTATTTTACTCCTCACAGCAGCACTGTAGACATTTGGAAAATAGTTGTATTGCAATGTGCGAAATAGAATGTTTATTCAGCCTACATACAAGCAGACTGCCTGGCCCAGTTATGAATTGGAGGACCCCCTGTTCTAACCAGACAGCCTAGGCATTGAGTAAGGGAAGTCAGATGGCATGGAATCCCAGCAGCTGAGGGAGAGAGAAGACTCAGAGGGCAATAGCTGAGAAACATAGACTAGTTCTCAGAGAGAAGCCAATGTGTGTTGGGAGGAAGCTGCAGCAAGGGAAAATGTCCTAGGGAAGCCTTCTCAGGAGCGGTGAGGTTGCACTTAGTGTGTCAAAAAAGTCAGAGACCAAATCATGAGGCTGTGGCATACTGTATTTTGTAGCCAATTGATTAATGAACATCACCTCCTCTAAATCCCACCTCCACTCATCCCACCTCCACTCATCCCACCTCCACTCTAAATCCCACCTCCACTCATCCCACCTCCACCACCACCATAGCTTTAACTTTTCCAGACCTTTGGGGTGTCTGGGACAAGTCAACACTTTCAACTATGCAGTTTGAGGCCTCAACTCTGGGGAGGACAGCCACCTCATCTCTTTTTCCTTTGCAAGCCAGGCTGTCTTGGCTTACCTCCTCTCTACATTTGGTCATTCTCAGGGCCTATGGCTCAGACAAGCTTCACGTTACAGGGGGCTTCTTCCCCTCCTGCTTGGATCACTGAGGCTGAATTGGACCTGGCCATTGAGTCAGCAAGAGAGAGCCAGGTAACATGCAGGCGGCAAGAAACCCACCAACCACCCAGAAGCCCCTTTGCATGTTAAAATGCAGCTGGGTCTCTAAACTCCAGCACTTCCCTCTGTCTCCCTTTCCAACCATGGTCCAGACTTCCTGGGCCTCCTAACATGTCTGTCTGCTTTCTGTCTTCCTTTTTCCCAACCATTCTGCAATTACTTTTAAATGTATAATTTATTACCCTACCTCATTCCTTAAAAACTTTTCGGTGACTGTCTCACTGATAAAGCCAAAAATGCCCTCAGTATAGGCTGCACCCTCTTCTGTGTATTTCTCCAGGCCTCTCCCCATCCTCAGGGCCTTCCCACCATCCTACCAGCCTGAAAATCCCTTTGCATAATGTTCATCTAGTTAACTCCATCTTGCTCTTCCCATTTCAATTCAAATTTGGCTTCTGTAGGCTAGGCTTCTCAGAGGCCTCAGACCAAGTCAGAGCCCTTACACCCTCTCAGGTGCCCCAAGGTCATGGCCACATGGCAGATGGCACGTTTATACACTCATAGGTCACCTGATGACTGTGTCTCCCTTAGGCTGTCAGTTCCAGGAGCCCAGACACTGGGTCTATTTGCTTTTTTTCTGTGTAACCCCAACACCAATCACTGTCTCTTACCCAAAACATATTTATTGAAAGATGAAAGGTAGAAATAAAAATACATCCATTTTCAATACTTTTTCCTAATTAAAAAAAAATAATACATTCCTTTAGAAAATGTAAAAAAAATAAAGAAAATGAATCAACCATATTTCTAGACATAAGTACTGATAATAATTTTATGGCTTTCCTTTCCATCTTTTACACTTTTTGTTTTACTAACCTGAGAATCTATTGAGTATACAGTACAAAGCATTACAGAACAATTATCTCTCAAAAAACAGGAATGTACCATTCCCCTATTCTTTTCTCTGTCACTTGTTTTTTCTGATTTAACAATAGCATATAGCCACTGTAGAAAATTTGGAAATTACCGAAAAAAAGTATAAAAAAGAAGTGTAAATTACCTCTAATTGCAAGCTAAGAATTTTCCCCTGGTAACATAGCCCTGTGTTTCCTTTCAGTATTTTTTAAGCATAAATTTTGCTGCATTTATTTCTGATAAAATCACAACACATTTCCAGGTGATCTCCACCCAGAGAGGGAAAAGGGGTGTTTGGGGTGGGATTTTATGTGGGCCCCTGCTCTTCCAAGCTGCTTAAAGTATAGGATGTCCTGGAGTGGGCACCCCTAGGGTCTCACTGGAGGTGGCTTGCTCAGCCTGAGCCCCACCCCCACCCAAATTCACCCCAGCCCCAGGGCCTTCTGTGTGCCCCAGGCCTCCTGGGCAGCCCTGGAGGCAAGGTGTGCTCTTGTAACCTGATCACCTTCACCTTCCCCATCCCTGCCGGGTCGCCTTAACAAGGTCAAATTTATATACCCTAAAGGGACCCAGAACTGCCAACTTACCCTAGCTAAAACCCACCCACCACCACCCCAAAGCCACAGGGCATTTACAAGGGGGTCAGGTGGGTTTTGATAAAACTGAAGTGGTCCCTGGTGTCAGGTCGGAAACTCCACCTCTCTGAGTTCTGGGGACACAAGACAGGGAGGCATAAACAGGAAGCATTTCCACCGCGCCTAGTGGAAGGCAGGCAGAGCTGCTGGATGTATTAGAATCTGAAAAATAAAGAGGTGCTGGATGAGTGCTCAGGGCCACCTCTATCATGGCATTCTCACCCTGCCAGAGATCCTGGTTGTTATTTCTATGTGAAGTCAGGGCCATAATGGTGCTCAGCCCAGCTAGAGGGCAGAGAGGGGGCAGGCAGGCAGCATCTTCCAACCTAGGATGTAGGTGGGCAGCACCGGCATCCACATATGTTGTAACCGAGAATAACCTCAACCCGCAAAGCTCTGTCTTCAATGGCAGGAACTTGGCCCCCAGCCTAGAGCCCAGGGAAAGGCCGAAGGCACCATGGCCATGCCAAGGAAAGTTGTCCCACACTCCAGCCTCTGGAAAATGCCTTCCTGGAGTAACAGAACACAGGAAAAATGAATTTCCGGGCCTAGCCATCCAGTTCCTAGAACTATGCCTCTCCGGGAAGTTACGCTTCCGAGAGGGTTCTGCCCACCCCCAACAACAGTTGAACAAAAGACTGGTGGTGCAAAGAGGTGGGGTGAAGAAGAGGGGCATCATGGGAATAGCTGGTAGGGAACTTTTGTGAAGAAGACTTCTCAATGGATGGTGTATGTAAGTACCTGCCTCCAGTCACACCTTTTGCTACCTCTGGTCAAATCCCATCCCATCTGCTTGATCCAGACTTGCTATCAACTTCTTCCTGAAGCCACTGAGGGTGCAAAATCAGAGTACCAGAACTTCAGAAATGTTTAAGCATTGGTTATCTAGTGTTTCCCAAAGTGAGAGCCAGTTGGATATAGAAAGGAGTTCCTTAGTCAGGTGACTTTTGGAAACACTGTATGGTGGAGTACCTTGGTGACCCCAATTCTTGTGACCCTCCTGGATTCCACTCCCTTTGCCATGAAGCTTTGCAGTACTCTGTCATTGCAGACAGGGTGACCTCTCTGGCCCCTGTCAAGTTGGCCAATAAGATACTAGCAGACCTGAGGGAAGCAGAGGTTTGCAGTGGCTGGGAGTTTGGAGTTTCTCTACTGATCCTCTGCCATCACCATGAAAACACGCCCGGGTAGCCTGCTGAAGGATGAGATACAGGTGGGACAGAGCAGACCTGTCCTAATCATCCCAGCTTAGATGGACTTTCAGCCAGCCCTGGTCAGACATGTGAGCGCTCCAAGCCAACCTGCAGGTAATTCTAGATACAGGAGCAATAAATCTGTAATATTGTAGGCTCTTGAAGTTTTGCAGCATTGTTGAAGCAAAAGACAACTGATAACAACACTGCATACTGGAACTCTCCAGAGGAGAGTCACAACGCGCACATTAGCACATTAAAGGCCCTGGGAAGTTCTCTAGTAGAAATATCTGTTTTGCTTGGCTGAACCCAACATTTCCCAAACTCATTTGCTTGCAGAACCCTGTTCTCTCAAGTAGCACCTTAAGGAAGTAATGTTCAGAGGAATACACAGCAGGCAACACTGATGAAATCCCATCTTCATTTTAAGTAATCTATTGTTTTTTTCTTTAAATTGATTTTAGAGAGAGGAAGGGAGAGAAAGAGAAACACCGTTTTGTTGTTCCACTTATTTATGCATTTACTAGTTGCTTCTTGTATGTGCCCTAACCAGGGATCAAACCCATAACCTTGGTGTATCAGGATGATGCTCTAGCCAACTGAGCTACTCGGCCAAGGCACCCACCCCTCGATTTGTAATGAGGAAACCAGACACAGAAAAGGGGCTCTCCTGGCTCTGTATCATTAATTTCTTCTCCTTGATGATGTTGCCATTTGCTCTAGTCAGTGGTGATATCCTCCTTTACTAAATTCAGATTTGAACCACATTATTTTTCATTTGACTGTTGACCATTTATTGTTTTCTTTTTTTAATTTTTTAAAGATTTTTATTTATTTTTAGAGAGAGAGAAAGGAAAGGAAAAGGAGAGGGAGAGAAACATCAATGTGTGGTTGCCTCTCATGCACCCCCTACTGGGGACCTGGCCCACAACCCAGGCATGTGCCCTGATTGGGAATTGAACCGGCAACCCTTTGGTTCCCAGGCCCACACTCAATCCACTGAGCTACACCGGCCAGGGCCCTGAGCCCTTTGTTGTTTTCTTTTTTTTTTTTTAAGATTTTATTTATTTATCTTTAGAGGGGAAGGGAAGGAGAGAGGGAGAGAAATATCAATGTATGGTTGCCTCTCATGCGTCCCCTGCTGGGAACTGGCCTGCAACCCAGGCATGTGCCCTGACTGGGTATCGAACCACAATCCTTTGGTTCACAGGCCCATGCTCAATCCACTGAGCTACACCAGCCAGGGCCCTTTGTTGTTTTCTAATCCAACAAGAACATTATACTGAGTACCTACTATGTGCAAGGAACTGTACCAAGAAAAGACACAGTACCTACCTTCAAACAGCTCACAGTGTAGTGCAGAAGAATGGCAAAGAAAAGATGGTAACCAATGTGAGGCCAATCCAATGGAAGAAGTATTGTGAAGGGCTGTAGTGGGTTCTATGAGGTACAAAGGATAGGGAGGTGACTTACATATCAAGGATTTCATGAAGGTGACAACTGAAGTGAGTTATGAAGAGTAGGAATTACCTATATAAGAAAGATGAGATCAAATAGGGTGGAGTGGAGTGGAAGCACGGCGGGGGGTGGGGGGGACTGGAGTCACTGGGAGTGGAAGCATGAGTGAGCAGAGCTGTATTGGTCAGGAGTCAGTTAGAGAAGAGAATTCACTCCAGCAGTTTTAAAAAAGGGTGGGGGTGGATTCCTTGTAGAGTATTAAGAGGCTAGTAGGATTATTTGGAGGGCTGAAGAGACCTACTCAATGTTGAACTTCCAGGAGAGTCTCCCAAGACCACACCACAGAACCGAGCAGTCATGATCAGGGAGCCATTACATAACTGGAAGCCACCACTGACAGCTTGAGAGCCATGCAGTCTCAGTCATAATCCACATAAACAAAATACATGCCTGTCTTCCTCTTTAACTGAGATCCAAAGTCAAGTTTCATACAAGAATGTCTCATTGGCTGAATGTCATCATACCTGGAACCCTAGCTGTAAGGGAGTCTGAGAAATGTGCTTTTAGCTGTCTACGAGAGGCTAAAATGGATGCTGAATGTCGATCCACCATATCTTTCTCAAAATTTCACTTAAGGAAGGGAAGTCAGCATGTGTTTGGGGTTTGCCTTCTTAGAAATAGTCTTAGCTCTTATGGCTTCTTTTTTATGTCTCCCTCACGGCACCTTCCCCCACTTATGGGCATACCATAGGTGCTCATTAAAGACCTCCAAAAATATTTTAAAAATATAAAAAATAAAGACCTCCAAATGCCTCAGCTTATTAACCAGCCTCCTCACTGCTTGATACCAAGGGTGGGCAGTCATCAAGATGAATAAAGGCAACTTTTTTTCCTTTGGTCCTGGAATAAATTGCTACTTTCTTGAACACACAGAAGGATGTATTATTATGAATGTGTTCTGTAGTATTACTAAGAACAATTATTCAGAAGCCAGAAGCCTAGAGCTGACGAGGCTATATTCTCTGAGGAGAAATTCCAGAAAGCATTACTCATTAACTTTTCTGCTTGTGAAAATACCATTTTCCTTCTCCTGTCTGGCTTTCTACCCAAGGAAGGACTCAGCCTTCCATGTTCACACTGCATTGGTCAGCTGGCAACTGAGAAGGCATCCTGATGCATCCTGATGCCAAAGCTAGTGGGTGGACACACTGGATGGGGCCTAGTTGTAGCACTTCACAGGGGACTCTGGGAATGAAGCTTCAGCTTGGGAATACTGAATAAGTATCTCCACAGAAATCCCACTATCTCACCTAACGAGTGAATCCCCATCTGCTCAGCCTTCCCTGGCAGTGACAGTCAGGTGTGATGGTGCTTTCCTCACTATCCAACTGAACTCCTCCTGCTCTGCTCTGATATAAGGAAGACAGGGCCCCTGGAATCAGACATCTGTCTAAACCCCACAGGAGGTGCAGAAGGCCTAATTAATTAATGTCTATGGAGCACCTGTACAGCCTCAAATGAGAGGTGTGAGGTGACCACAGACCCAATTAATTACCACCATTTATGGAGCCTTCCAGCCCCACCTCCTCTTTCATTTCAGCAGCCTTGGCCCATCTCAGGGCAAAGTCAGGCAAAGCACTGATGGAGCTGCTGAGAGAGAGGAAGAGGCAGCAAAGGAGAGATCCTAGCCAGGGCCTCAGCTCCCTGTTACGAAGTCTCTGAGCTCTTCAAGTCACTGGAGGTTTTCTGGATGTGACCTTCTTCCTCAGAGAAAATAGCTGTATTCCTCAGAGTGTATGAGTTTCTTCCTCAGATTATATGCCTTTTCTCCCAGACCAAGGTTCTAGTGCCAAGCAGAAACACTTACCTAAAACTCTGGCCTCTACTTCAAAGTGGACTGGATCCCCTGAGAATGTCTGCAAAGGCCATATTTAAACTCACCACAATTAAATGCAGATTCCAACACCTATCTAGTTCTCTGTGCTTATCTTCTATTTTTCTCTTCCACTCTCCACCATCAACCCTTGCAGGAAGGGCAAGAGGAAAAGGAGAAAATGTACATACAGGAGGACATGGTTTTATCAAAGCAAAATGAATGTGTGATAATCCATAAGTACAGTTTGGAAAATGAGGGGCTATTTCACATTTTGGTCCTTGTACACTTGATTGCATAAGAGATCACTGGGTGTTTAATTTTCCAACTCCAAACACAGGCTTCTGCCAGACCAGCTGCCTTGGCATTCCTTTGTCCACAAGCCACCAGAGCTAAGCAGGCCTGACACCTAGCACGGCTGAGCCACTGGAGCATTTGGGGAGGTTGACATGGTCCTGCAAGGTGAGGGTCAGTGAGGTCAGGGCTCATGTAGCCAGGTTTTAAATGGCCTAGGTGCATGGTCAGGGCCTGTGTGGCCCAGGTCTATGTGGCATAGACACTGCCACCCCCTTAACCAGTCCAAGGCCTCCTGACCCAGAAGAGGGAGATGCTACTCAGCTTGTAACAAAGCTATAAGGTGGCCAGAGTGGGGTCACAATGGAGAAGTGTTGGGTTGTATCTGAGCACTCCCAGGGAGACAAGACCGCCTGTCCAACCTCTACCAGAAAAGACTCCCAGTCCCCTTTCTGTTTAGGCCAGAAGCCTCCCCAACCCAGCCTGCCACTTTTGACAGGAGGCTGTTTCACTTGGGGTGGCAAGTGGAGGGGAGGGGGGCTACAGTCCATTCCACCTCTTCATCCACTTCCTGTTTTTCCCTTTGGCCACAGGCACTTTCCTGTCTCAAGGGAGGACTGAGGAGCCCAGAGCAGTGCACAGCGGCCCAGGGAACTAATCCTGCCTCTGGGTGACAACCCAGGGTTGTTTTTCTTACCTCCCCTGACCTCAGAGAGCAGGGGGCTCAGGACACATTGCTCAGGGAGGGGAAGGGCCCGGGCCTGCTGGCTTTGCAGGCTGGGGAGAGACATGCTCAGAAACACAGCGAAAGGAACTGTCAGCCTTCATTATTAATACCAAGTGTTAATATTTAATGTCAGAAAACTGCAGCTCCCTTCTCTGCACCATCACCGGACTTACACGGGTCATGCCAACTAGAACCCTTCCATCTCAGCACTTCTGTAGCTGTGTGCCAAGACCAGCAGAGCAGTTTAGGTTTACCTAAAATATTGGGTGTAAAATGAATTCAAAATAAAGAAAAAGAAAGTTAAATAAGAGTAAGAAATAATTTTATTGCTTTCAAAGTCAACCCTGTTCTTTAAACGTGTCTAATATTGTGTTCAAATGCCAGAAAGTTTAGAAATGAGACGAGGCATAAATGTAACCTTTAAGATAGGGAAGATTTCTGTGTGTTGTTGATATTCCAAACATATTTCTTCATCGGCACCAGCAATGTGGTATGGGATTCGACCAATAAACTCTGAAGGATCTGATAAACATCCCAAGACGAATTCAAGTTATTGAAAGAATGGGAATATACACTTAAGCAATCAACTAATTCTTACTTATCAAAACCAACTTGTTTCTCAACCTGGGATACACTGGTAGCATTTGGGGAAGGACAGTCCCTCCCTGCGCAGAGATATCCCAAGCACTGTGTCTGCCCACTCACCCCAGATGGCCCTCTGACATGACCATCAACAACATGCTGACCCATCTCCAAACACCCCTGGGTGGTAGGGAGTGCAGCCCTGGGCTGGGGAACCCCTGATCCAGGTCCCAAAACCAGCATGGGGTTTTGGCAGGCACAGAGCTTTAAAGCCTAATTCAGAAATGACCAAGGCACCAGGCCAGGCCAGCAGAGCCCAGCCATCCTCAAGTTGAGGCCTTCAGGAAGGCAACAGAATCTGGGATCTGCTTCAACAAGGTGAGTCAAGGAGGGATCCTGTCCCAAACCCATCCCACCCATACCCCACCCCGACCCCAGGGCAGTGGCATCACCCTCTTTGCCCTCCTGGCTGAGAGTGGGCTGACATCTCCATCTGCTGATGGGGAGTGGCCACGGCTTACAAAGCTTTCAAAGAGCAGCCTGGCAAAAAAGCCCAGGGCACAACTTTCCAGGATCTGGGGGACCTCAATGACTCACCTGTTCTGGCACCAGCCTGGGGTCCTGGTTTGCTTCCCTCCACTTGAAGTGCACCTCCCAGGCCCAAATCTTACCTACCATCAGGAACTCCTAGACATTCTTAAAGGGCCCATTACAAGAGCTGGGTCTCTGACTTGGTTGGAAAATCCATTTGGAGGAATATAAATAACAGATGATTTCATTTCAAGGGAATCTTCTCCCTATAAAGTTTTTTATAGTATTTTATTGAAAAATAATTTACATCTAGTAAAATGCAGAAATCTTAAATGTATCACTTGAAAAAATTAAAAAAGGAAATTATAATTAAAACGCATACACTAGCTGGAAGAGCTAAAGTGCAAAAGAAAATGACACCCCATGTTGGCCAAGAGGTAGAGAGAGACAAAAACTCCCATACATCACCCATAAGAGTGGAAAATGGTTTGGCAGTTTCTTACAAAGTTAAACAGATACCTACCATACAACCTAGCCATATTCACTCCTGGGCATTTACCCAAAAGAAAGGAAAGTATATGTACATGAACATTCGTGGCAGCTTTATTTGTAAGAGCTCAAAACTGGAAACAACTCAAACATCTACCAGTAGATGACTGGATAAACAAATTGTGGTATATCATACAGTGAAATACTAAGCAATAACGGGCACAACCCCCTGATACACACACCATGGATGAATCTCAAAATAATCATGGTGAGTGAAAGAAGCCAGGGAGTACATACTGCCTGATTCCATTTATATGAAACTAGAAAATGCAAACTATTCTCCAGTGACAGGAAACAGATCAGTGGTTGCCTAGGGATGGGGGGCAGGGAGAGGCAGGCGAGAGGGATTACAAAGGCACACAAGAAAACCTTAGGGGGCAACGGATATATTCACAATCTTGATTACAGTGATGGTTTCACGGGTGGGTGCCTATGTCCAAACAGACCAAATTGTATAAGTTAAATATGTGCAGTTTATTGTATGTCAATTATAAGTCAATAAAGCTGGGTTTTTTTTAATGTGTTTCACTGTATGAAAATTATACTTCAATCTTTTTTTTTAATGCTGGAATTCTCCATTGTTATCTCCTCCACACAAACACATACAACACATCAGGGATCTGGAATTTCATATATCCTCCTGTCTTTGGGATCAAGCAAGAGAAATCCTACTTTAAGCCCAAGATAGTGTAATGGGAGGGTGGCCAACACACAGCAGCAAGGGCAACAAGGCAAGTCAATGCGGCTGAGCCCAGTCCTGCCTTCGTGCGACGTGGCTCTCGCTCTTGTTTGCACAGTGAAACCAGGCCATTATTCCCAGGGTGAACCATGTATAATGCATGCGTTTCTACTTTTTCCTCTCTCCAATCCCTTCCTGTTCCTCTTCCTTCTCGGGTAACTATTCATGGCTAGAGCACGGCAGGAACTCCACACCAGCCACCAAAATACTGCACCGTGACAACTTCATCTCTTAATTACAGTAAACATTTACATAATGCTTGGGCCCAGCCAGCGCAGAAAGATTCGTTAATGCAGAAACATGCCCTTTAACCATCCCGTTTTATTACACAAACCCCCGGGGACCTGAGCAGCCCAAGATTTGCAAAAGATGATGGAGAAATTGGCTGAGATATTAAGCCCCTTTCCAGGTGCAATTAAAAGTGGGACGGAGAACCTTCTGCTCTCGCAGATAATATATTTTTTTATTCTGAATTCACACTGTAAGTATTCTAGGTACCTAGCTGTCGTCAGAATTCTATCATTTGTTTGAAATGGGCTTTGTTTTTACTCTCATCTTCCCCTCTCAGCTTCTGAATTGACAAGCCTGCAGGTTTTGCTGGAAGGTCTAATATTTCTATAGCCACCCAAGCACAAGGCCAGGTGGAAATAAACCCAGCTGTGAAGACCCCCTGAACACTAAGAACACTCGTGCTTCAAGCCTTTGATTCTTTAAAACAGACCCTCTCTGGAGAAACCAACTTTAATCACATTTCCTTGAGCAAAACCCAGCTGGCCTGGAGAGGGACAGCTGAGGCCAGGCTGATAGTGGGTGAGAAGGAGCTGGAGTGCCACCATGGGGCTCCCCACTTTCCAGAGGATTCGGACCAGTGGACAAGGTAGGTCACTCTCCATTGAGGGGAAGGGGTGGGAGGACAGTGGGTTTTGAGAAATAAACCTGGGCATCCTCCCAGCCTCTTCCTCTCTGGGTGATCTTGGAAAAGTGACTCTGTGCCTCAGTTCTATCATCTTTAAAGCAGGGGTAATGACCCCTACTTTGTCAGTATGTTGTGTGGTTTGGCTGAGGGAGCTCAGTGCAGGTGAGCACCTCACACTGTCATTCTTGGTGGCTACTCACAGGTACCATTATCATTTCTTACTATCGCTAATATTACCACCATATTCCACAAACCTTAAGCAGCCAGAGTATCCCTCTTGCCACTTTCCTAGCAATGAAATGGGACTCAAATGATTTTGCAGCCTCTTTTCTCCCCTTGTGACTGAAAACATGAGGCCTACACCAAATCAGCTGGTGCAGAGCACCACGGGGTTCTGAGGCTGGGGGTGGATGGGGCAGCTCTGAGCAATGAGCAGTCAGAGGGCAGACATGGTTACCAGATAAAAGAGTAGCCAGATGGAAGGTAGGCAGGCCGTAGACAAGGCCAGCAAGGAACCTAGAGAGAACTTCAAGATCCAAGCACAGAGAGACCCAAGGCCAACCTTGGGGAGAGACAGGAGCCCTGGTGTAGGCTTTGCTTCAGGCACAAAGACATGCAATCGCAAATATCGTACCCGATGACAACTTTCAGCTATGTCATTTACTCTACAGACATTTATAAAGCACTTTGGCTGTGCCTGGCACTGTTCTAGCACTTTGCAAACATTACTTCATTTAATCCTTATAGCCACTCTATGAGACAGAGATGGTTACGATCCCTATTTTACAGATGAAACAACTGAGGCTCAGAGAGGTTCATTAGCTTGTCCAAGGTCACACAGCTAGTAGATGAGAGAGTTTGAATTTGAATTCAAGGAGCAGGGCTGCACCACACTCTTAACCACTGCAGATAATACATGCTGTGGGGTTTATGGAAAGCAAGAACCCAGTCAGGTTTGAGCTAGGACTTGAAAGATTGGATAGGGCAGGTGGGAGAGGGGAGAGAGGCAAAGGGCTTTGCAGGTAGAGGGTAAGCAAGTGAAGAGTTAAAGCAGAAACAAGGGCCACATGGCTGGTTGGGAAGAACAGAAATAAAAGAGCTGGTATCACCAAGTGGCAGATGGAAAGAGAAGGTGCCATGGATACTTTTAACTACAACTTGCAGAAACCCTCAACTCAAACTGGCTTCAACCAGTGGCTTTAGAACTCTTGGATCATGATCCGCAGTAACAAATGTTCTTTCCATTTTAGTTCTGTACATGCACATACATGTCACGCTAACCAGTCCATGGAGGCTGGCTCTCCAGGGCAGTCTGGAAGGCTAAGGACAGTGGAAGGGGAAGGGGGCAGGGGTTCAGGGTTCCATTCCTACCTCAGGGAAAAACCTGCAGGGGAGCCCTGGCTGGGCAGCTCAGTTGGTTGGAGTACTGTCTCATACACCAAAGGGTTGTGGATTCAATTCTGGTCAGGGCACATATCTAGGCTGTGGGTACAATCCCTAGTCGGGGCGCATATGGGAAGCAACTGATCGATGTCTCTCTCTCACACACTGATGTCTGTCTTTGTCTGCCTGTCTGTCTGTCTTTCTCTCTCTCCCTCTCTTCCTCTCTCTAAAATCAATAAACATATCCTTGAGTGAGGATTTGGAAAAACAACTTGCAAGGGACACCCAGTTGAGGCAATAGAGCCAGGTATCAGTATGTGGGCAGTTGAGGACAGGGGCACTGTCCAGAGGGGCTAGGCCTGGAAAAGTGGGTGTTAAGAACCAGACTGAGTTTGAAGTGGGGTTTAGTCTGCAAGAAAGAACCTAGAAGATGGTTTGAGTGGTCCCCCCAGAGACAGACTTTAAGACAAGGATTCCAAGGCCAGTAGTTCATATGCGTTTCACTGATCTATTGCCACTCCCGTACTTGGCGGCTTAAAATAAATAACAATCATTGATTTGCTCACAATTTTACAATTTGAGCATCAGCTGGGGCAGCTCCACTAGGACTCGAAGGCACATTTCCTAAAGAGCCAGCAAGTTGATGTGAGCTATTGTCTGCCAGCTCAGAAATTCATTCTTTCACAGGTCTGGAGGCCAAAGGTCCAAAATCAATGTGGCAGCAGCACTGGTTCCTTCCTGGAGGCTCAGAGGGAGAATCTGCTCCAGGCCTCTCTCCTCGCTTCTGGGGGTTGCCAGCAATCCTTGGCGTTCTTTGGCCTCTGCTGCATCACCCCGAGCTCAGCCTTCGCTATGACATGGCATATCTGTGCGTCTCTCTGTGTCTTCATCTTCTTTTCTTAAAAGGACACTTGTGATTGGATTTAGGACCCACCTAATTCAATTATGACCTCATCCTAACTTGATTACATCTGCAACCACCCTGCTTCCAAACAAGGTCACATTCATAGGTACTAGGGTTTGAGACCTCAACATATCTTTCGATGGGGGTGCACAGTTCAATCCTAAACAACACCCTACCTCTACGTAGGGAAATGACAGAGAATTTGCAGCCATCTTTAATCCACCACAGATGATAACAGGAAGGGAAATGAGGAAGTGAGCAGGGAAAAGAAAGAAATCATAAAGTTTATGTTATCTAAGCAACTGTTACTGTGGGCAACTAGGTAGGACTCAGTCCCACTGAGGCTCTCTGGGGGCAATGTAGAGCATGCCTCAGTTTCCCCAACACAGTGATAAAGTGCTAAGTAATATCTGCTGATCCCCCCTTGTTGGTGCAGCCCTTCCAGCCTGCCCTATAACCCTGCCACAGAAAGAGTGTGCCACCAGAAAAACTCCCTCGGGCAGGGAGTCATAGGGGTCTACAGTAAGCAGTTCTCTGGGCACAGTGGCAAGAACTACAGACAAGTGGGTGGGGCACCCTGTGTCTGCTACAAAAGGCACGTCAAGGCAAGCCAGTAGGAGGAACAAGGCTGCCCCATGGCAAATTTTCAAGCCCACCTTAAAAGTTTAGCCACTAGTAAAGTGCTGAAGGGTATATGGGACTACTAGATGAACCCCAGGAGCCACCCTTAACCATTTGAATCAGACCCAGGGAGCCAGAAAGGGCTCGGCCTCATCACAGTAGTCCACTGGAAGCCAGGTTGGGGACGGATCTAACCCTGTCACTGGGCAGAAGAGGGGTCCAGGCTGTGGCCTTAGCCAGGAGCTATGGCAGGCCTGAGGCTCCAAGCTGAGCTTTGGAGAAGCAGCTTCCAGACCCAGGAAGCAGAGGAGACAGTAGGGAGAGCACCCGCCACAACCTCTCCAGCTGCTAAGACACCTGAAGTGTAGCACACTTCAGATCCAAGCATGGTCACCCAAGCAGCTTTCCCTGACCAGAAGAGCAGCTCTTTGATCCATGCCTCCGGAAAAACTGGGAGGAGACAAGCAACAGGAACATGGGCAGAATGTTTTTCCCCTCTCTGCTTTTTACCCCCACTACCAGGTGCTCACGACCTGCAAATCTGTCTGTAAAAAATACAGCCATGAGTTTCTCATGAATGATTTTAAATTATTCTCTTTCTGTCCATGGGGGAAATCACACACTGAAAATCCAGCAAAATCATAGCCCACTGAGGGCTGCTTCGGATGGCTGCTGAGAAGCAGACAGCATGGCCACTGGCATTTAAACCACAAAGGGTCCTGGAAGAGGGTCCTTCACCCCAGGCCAACACAGGCATAACCTGAGGTGATACCCTCTGAAAATCAGGCCACTCTGGGCCTTGCTTGCATGGTCCTATTTATTCCTTCCATCTGTCATTCGCTCGCTCATTTGTTCATTATGCAACAAATAATCACTAAGTACTTGCTATATGTCACTTGCGCTTCTAGGCCCTGGGAAACTGTTGTGAACAAAACAGATTTTTTTTAAATCCCTGTAGTCATGGAGCTTACATTCTTGTGGGAGAGAAAGGTAGAAAACAAATAACCAGATAAGCAAAACATGCAGTATGTTTTATGGTGGGAAGAGGGAAGGAGAAAAATAAGGCAGGGCAGGGAACAGGAAACATTGGGCCAGGGGTGGGGGAAGGTTGCAGGTTTCAAAAGAATGAGCAGGGATGTACTTGCTGAGAAGTTGACATTTCAACAAAGACCCTGAGGAGGTAAGGGAGGGAGCCTGTGGATGATGGAGAAAGAATAGGCCAAAGAACAGCCAGTGCAAAGGCCCGGAGGTGGGAATAGCCCAGTGTATTCTAGAAATTGCAGAGGCCAGGGTGGCTGAAGTGGAGGAGGGGGAGGTATCAGGCCCTGAGCTCAGAAAAATGAGGAAGGTGGGCACCAGATCAGGCAGGACGACAAAAGATCACTCAGAGGATTCAGGAAGCTCTGGAAGGTTCTGCAAAAAGGACAGGATCTGACATGGGTTTTAAGAGATGTCTGTGTTGTTTTCGGAACAAACTGTAGAGGGGTGGCAGCAGAAAGGGGGACACCAATAAAGAGATTACACAGCCAATGACTCTCCGTATACAAATACTGAAAACCACAAAGGTAGTAAATATAATTTTAGTAGGAATTGTTTTTAACCTCATCACCAGCATTCTGCAAAACCTACCTTTTTTATTTATTATTCCCACTGCAAAGATAAAGAAAACAGAGAGGTTATGTAAGTTAAGTTACCCAGTTGTAAAGCACTTTTTTAAAAAAAGATTTTATTTATTTATTTTTCGAGAGAGGGGAAGGGAGGACAAGAGGGAGAGAAACATGGACTGGTTGCCCTGAGCCAGTGGCGACTTTTCCCTTTGCAGAAAGTCACCCAACCAACTGCGGCACACTGGTCAGGGCCAGTTGGTAAACACTTTGACCACAAAAAAAAAACCTGGTCTAGATTTCCCATGAGACCTAGCCACATCACAACTCAAATTTACCTAACTCCCTTTTTCTGCTCCTCCCTCCTTCCTTTGAGTGAAACAAAAGTGGACAAAAAGCCCTGTTTTGTCCACTGGTCTTTGGGTTGATCCCTGACTCCTTCTGGGACTTCTCATGCTTCTGGTTTTTCCCTCCGGAGGCAAAGCAGTGCATCTGAGGAGCTGGATGGGCTGTGCCAAGCCCTGGCTCTGACACCCACCCATGGCAGAGCAGTTTCCAGAAGCACCAATCTGAGCTTTACCTCCTGCTGTAGGTTCCTTCCCCCTTCTCAGCCCAGACCGTAGCCAGGCACTGTGTCCCAGCCTTTGGACTTTTGTGGGCAGGGCCACAGCTGAAGTTGCCAGGCACCCAGGAGCCAACCCCCTCCCAGGCTTTTGTTTTCAGCAGAAGGCAAAGCGGTGAAAGGATTATATGGGATCAGCCGTTCCCAAAGCCTGTTTTGTATACCGCTGGAGGTACACAGACCCGTATTTTTAAATAATTGTTATGTATTTTGATGTGCTAGGAAAAAGAAAACCGACACAGCCAACCCACGACTTCATGAATATTATTGCTCAGGAGGAAACTAAAGGATTTAGAGTTGGGGTTTTTTTTTTAAGAAAAACAGATGATTTAAATAAAAAATATCATGTTAATAACAGAGGTGGTGCAAAATACAGCAAATACCATGGAGAATGTATAGATTAATGCTGTGGTGGGTTGTCTCAGGTGGGGAGAAAATGAAGGGAAGACTTTTCTCCTGGTAATCTGAAAAGTGTGTTGTTGTTGTTTTAAAGATTTTATTTATCTTTAGAAGAGAAGGGTTAGGGAGAGAAACATCAATGTGTGGTTGCCTCTGGTGCACCCCCGACTGGGCACCTGACCTGGCCCCCAACCCAAGCATGTGCCCTGACTGAGAATCGAACGATGATACTTTGGTTCTCAGGCCCGCGCTCAATCCACTGAGCTACACCAGCCAGGGCTGGGGAAAGTTTTGAAAATATCCTTTTAACATAACAGAAGAACAGGCACACTATAGAACATTAGAAAATAGAGACCACCAAAAACATTAAAATAAAAATCTCACCTCCCAGATATCACCACTATTAACACCTAAATGCACATTTGTCTTGGTTTTCTACTGCTGTGTAGCAAATTACCACAAATTTAGCAGCTTAAAACACCACACATTTCTTACCTGCCACTTCTGCAGGTTAGAAGTCTGGGTAAACTTGGTTCTCTGCTCTGAGTCTCACAAAACCAAAGTCATGGTCTCATCCAAGCTGGGCTTTTATATGGAGGGTTAGAGGGAGCATCCACTACCAAGCTCATTTAGGTTATTGCCAAAATTCAGGTCCTTGTGGCTGTAGGACCAAGGTACCCATTCCCTTGCTTGCTATTCTTTGGGTTGCGCACATCTTCAAGCCAGGAATAGCACACCTAATCTTATGCTTCAAATCTCTCTGATTTCTTCTGCTTTCCTATTTTGCCAACAACTACAGAAAACTCTCTGCTTTTAAAGGCTCATGTGGCCCTGGCTAATGTGGCTCAGTTGGCTGGGGTTTGTCCTACAAACCGAGGGGTTGCAAGTTCGATTTCCAGTCAGGGCACATTGCCTGGGTTGTGGGCTTTGGTCCATGGTTGAAATGCGTGCAGGAAGTGATGGATTGATGTTTCTCTCTCTCTCTCATTCACGTTTCTCTTCTCTTTCTCCCTCCCTTCCCCTCTCTAGAATTGATAAAAGATTTTTTTTTAATAAATAAAGGGCTTGTGTGGTAAAATTAGGTCCACTGGAATGATCTCCCTATTTTAAGGTCCATGGTGCCATATCCAGGATGAGAGTATGGAATCCTAAGGGGACATGTGTTTAGAATTCTGCTTACCACAATATTTTTCTATATCTTTCTCTGTATACATATATTTATAAATACATATTTGTATTGTAGATATAATAAGCAACCTGCTTTTTCCAGCCAAGACTCCCCACTTTTCCACCGCAGAAAATATTCATCTCATCGAACTCAGAACAACATATCCAGATTTCCTCAGTGGACCCAGTAATGTGTTTATGAACCAATATCCAGTCCAGGCCCAATATGGCATCTGGTTATGTCACTTAAGTCTTTCTGGCTAGTCAAGTCCTTTTTTTTTTTAATGGTCCCTAGTGTTAAAGAAAGCAACATAGTTTTTCTGCAAATTGTCCCATTTCTAGATTTATCAGGTGGATTTCTTGTGATGTCATTTAGCTTGTTTCTCTAGTCCCCGTATCTCCTTTACATTGGAAGTTATACACTGGTGTAGGGCCAAATGTTTAACACCTGGCTCTCCAGGAGGGAAAGCCCTGATCTGGGGCACTGGCCAGTTTCTGTGGTATAAATACTTTCACCCTGGCCGATTTCAAGCTACCAGTGTAATACCCCCAAATTCAGAGTTGGAAAGAGATGCACACCACCGGCCAACTCAAACCAGGACAAACCAGTTCCAATACACACTGCCTGATGGATGGGATAAGGCTTTTCAAGGGGAGGAGATGGGAGAGGTTATAAGGAAAAAGACCTGAAGGGCATTCCTGCTCTCAGCCCCACAATACTGGGAGGAGACAGGAGATATATGCTCCAGGTGTGGACGTGACTGGCACCCTCCCGCCTTCAAGAAGAATGTCCAGGGTGAAATGAGCCATGCAAGCTATGGTCCCAGGGGCCATAGCAAAGCTCCCCATCGTGGAGCCCAGCCAGCAAGCATCATAGCTAAATCCACCAGTGCCCTGGCTCTTTGGGTGGGTCATATCAGAACTGAGCCCCAGCTGCCCACAGTAATAATTTGCTTGATCACCATCCCTTCATTGGTTTCCTTTCCTTTCCTCCCCTGGCTCATCTCTACACCCCTCTACTGGGGGGCTTCCTGGGGCCACCTCCCAAATAAAGGACTGGCCCTGGAATCCTTATGTTAAACCTGCTTCTGGGACCCAAGCTGAGACAAAAGGCCACAGGGGATTGGAATCAGCATGAGGTTGTTTCAAGGTTTTATGTTTTTTACAAAAGGATGTATTCATCTATTATTAATGCAATTAAAAAGCAATTTTAAATAATAATTTTTAAGAGGAAAAACTATGGCTAGAAGACTCAGAAGACTCACTGAGAGAGACCACAGCCTATTTCCCAATCTCCTTGCCCTGAGAAAAGCCACTGTCCCCTGCTCCCCACACCTCTCTCCACACACCCCAAGACATGACAACGGCAGGTGATAATTTTAAGAGGAGCTGACATTTGTTGAGCAGATACTGTGCAGAATGCGTGTAGATTATCTGTTTTACATACTCAGAGCACACGTACTTATCTCCCCTTCCTCCCAAGCTCCCTTTAATATGATCGAGAAGAAACAAAAAAGGTATAAACCCACAATAAGGAAAGAGGGGGGCGGGTGTGAGCAGATGAGGGATTTCAACACATTTCTGGAAGACAGAGAGCAGAAGGAAGGGTGGTGACAGGTGACGCAGAGCAGAGTGAGCCGCAGCTGGAATCTTCCCTGGAGGGGAGGCGGGAGAAAGAGATTCCAGGCGCAGGGTGGGGGGCCGAGGGTGGAGGGTGGGTAGCAGTCCCTGAGGGTGGGAGTGGAGCAGGAGCGGGAAATGCCTGCGGCTGGAAACGGGAATGAGTGAGTCTGAAGCCAACCTGTTAGTCCCCCTCCACCATCTCCACCAGGCTGGGGGTAGGAGGGCCAGGAGCAAGCTTCTCGGTTTCTTAGAGCTGACACTGGAGTTACTGCCTGCACTTGCCAACAAAGTGGTGAAGACCCATTTTTGAAGAAATGAAACACATTTCCAAGAACTGGAGCAGCTTGTGTGTATATTAGCGCCTTGGAAGAAAAGCCCCCATGACCCATCATTTGGGAGATCCCAACTTCCCACCTGCTCCCCTTAAGTGGAGCTCAGCAACTACCAATCCACAACCATGCACACAGTGCTTATGGTCCACATTCCCAGGCTACACGGCAAGAGATGAGTTCTGTGGTTGTTCACCTAAAGAACACCTGCAACACCCAAGAGAAAGACAAAGAACAACAGGAAAATTGATCCTGGAGGAAACAGATAATTTAGTAAACAGAGGAGAACTTTAAAAAGCAGCAGGGTGGGGAGGAGGATGCTTTACATGGTACCCTTGGAGAGATGTAAGAAGCTATTACATCCATAAAGCAAGAAGGTGGTACTAACAATTAGAGGAAATAAGAGCACTTGGAAATTAAAATTATGAGAACAGAGTCAAAGAAATCGATTGAAGGCATGAAAGAAAAAAATCAAGAGACTCTTCCAGAACATGCAGCATAACAAAAAAAAAAAAAAAAAAAAACATAAAACATGAGAAAAGAGACTTGGAGAATCAGTCCAGAGGGTCCAACATATGAGGAATAACAGGATTTTCAGAAAGAAAGACCAGAGAGGGCAGAGGGAAGGAGCCAGTAAACTGTCCCAATCCTTGTGGTTTAGGACTGTGCTGGAAGAGGAGGCTCTGTGAGGCTGCAGATGACCCTGCACTCTGGAAGTCAGGCTGCTTTAGGTTTTGTGTATTGTGTCAACTTCCCTTTAGTTTTTAGAGGTCTCAGTGGAGCCAAGAGGAGACAAGTGTGTCCATGCAGGGAACCCAAGGGTAAAATGGAGAGGGGACAACATGAGGACTAGCGTGACGGTATCAGTGGACCTCAAATGACAGCCCTCCAAGGAAAGGGGACTCTGGGAGTCACAAGGTCAAAGCGGCTCACTTCTCCTGCCACTGAGAGATTGTCTCTCCAAAGCTAGATCCTACAGGTCCTAGGTTTTGTTTGAAAAAGGCATGAAGTTTTCTCTTACAGTTTATTTGTGGATGGGGAAGTCAACTTGTTGGAGATGTCTTCTATCCAAAAGTCAGTAGATAAGCCCAATGGGAGCTGATTGGGGCAAAAGTTATAAAAGACTTGTCAATACATGTTTTGATACTGGAATGGGATGCCTGCAAAGGAGTGAACTCTGTCACTGGAGGTATTTAAGCAGAATCCAGACAAACATGTATTGGAAAAAGCATAAAAGGAATTGGAACCCTACAACAGATAAATTCATAGAGACAGAAAGTGGAATAAAGGTTACCAGGGGCTGGGTGGAGAGGGAAATAAGGAGGTCGTGTTTAATGGGGACAGACTTTCTGCCTGGAAAAGTGAAAAATGACTGGAAATAGATAGTGGTGATGGTTATACAACATTGTCCGTATACTTAGTGCCACTGAATTGTATGATTAAAAATGGTTAAAATGGAAGAATGAGGACAACTGTAATTGAACAATGATAAAAAAGTTTTTAATGGTTAAAATGGTCAATTTATGTTACATGTACTTTACTATAGATTATAAAAACAAAAACAAAAATGGAATTGGAACCCACCGCTAGTGGGATATGAAATGGTACAACCACTGTGGAAAACAGTGTGGCAGCTTCTCAATTAAGTTAAACATAGAGGAAACACAGAGTTTTCATATGAATCAGAAACTCCACTCCTAGGTATATAGGCAAGAAAAATAAAAGCATAGGTCCACAAATGCTCACAGCAGCATAATTCACAGTAGCCAAAAGGCTGATATAACCCAAATGTCCACCAACAGATGAGTAGATAAACAAATGTGTTGGCCCTGGCTGGTGTGCTCAGTGGATTGAGCGCAGGCCTGTGAACCAAAGCATCGCTGGTTTGATTCCCAGTCAGGGCACATGCCTGGGCTGCAGGCCATATTCCCAGTATGGGGTGTGCTAGAGGCAACCACACATTGATGTTTCTCTCCCTCTCTTTCTCCCTCCCTTCCCCATCTCTCTAAAATAAATAAATAATATCTTTTTAAAAAAGCAAAAACACCCAAATGTGTTTTAGCCATACAGTGGAATATTATTTGGCAATTAAAAAAATGAGCACTGACACACACTACAACATGAATGAATCTTGGAAACATTATGCTAAGTGAAGGAAGCTAGACACAAAAGGCCACATATTACATGGTTCCATTTATATCAAATGTCCACAATAGGCAAATTTATAGAAACAGAAAGTAGATTAGTGGTTGCCTAAGGCTAGGGGGTGGTTGGAGGGAAATAGGGAGTGACTGCTAATCGGTATGGGGTTTCTTTTGAGGATGGTATAAAGTGGTGATGGTTACAGTTCTCTGTGAATGTACTAAAAACCACTGAATTGTATGGCATGTGAATTTCATCTCAATAAGTCTGAATGTATGTATATATGCATATATGTGTATATACACACATATACAGTATGTGTTTGTATGTACATATATATGTGTATATATAAGAAAGGAATAGAGGCTTCCCATGAAGACAGGAACTAGAACCAGATGACATCTTGCTACTCCAAGGCTTGGAGACCTTCTGACGCCTTGCCCCTCAAGGTTTGGCCCCAGAGGGCTTTCTCAGCAGTCCCCAGACATGTGCCCCAATCGTGGTGCCTGCTTGTGACTGAGTCAGAAGCTTCAGGCAACACTGAGAAGGCACCCCTTGCATCACACTGGCAGCCTAGCCCCCTGGGTTGGTTTGTTTTTCCAGGGCATAAACGTATTTTATGGAGAAATAAAATGCACAATAATAAAAAGGGGGAGGGGAGTGTTTCCACAGGCTCACATTTTATCGAAAGGGGTGGTGATTTGGCATCCCTGGCTCGAATATGAAATTATTACACAAGAATTGACTCTCGGTGTCGCCGATGCTCCCTGGGATGATTGCTTCTATAACTTATGGAGACAGCTGAGCGTTTGTATTCAAGTGATCACATAAATTAATATCCATATGTGGAAATGGTGTGCTGGGAGCAGGCCTGGTTTAAGAATGCATTCCTTGTAATGATCCTTGCACCTGAAGAAAAATGCCCATCACAGGCTCCAAGTGCAGGTCTGGAATGCTCTAGTCATGGTTCATAAGGGTTTGAAGTAAAATACAGCACGCAGAATGTTCCCCCTTTAAAGTGGCAAAAACCTATGTCCTGTGTTCAGCCGTGACGTCATCAGAGGAAATGAAAGAAACTGCTTTTTTGAAAAAAAATTTTAAATAAATAAATCAAAAAGCATGTGCCTTAAAATGTAATGTTTTGCTCCTTGGGGATGGGCTTAGCCCAAAGTTCTAATTATATGTGTGGCAGTAAAGGCCTCCCAGGCTTAGTGCTTGCCAAAAGCTTTTTATTTTGCTACGTGACAGAAGACAAAATTATTCGTTTCTCCTTACGAGACTGCCAACATCATGCCAAAGGCTCGACGGGGGCGGCGGCAGCACCAGCAGGAATTAATGATGGGCTTTATGTGGGCAGACAACCCAGACCCTGCCCTCAGATCCTGGATCACAGATCATGTAGCTGAGGCCACAACTGGGCAGCGCTGCCCTTGACAGGGCCTAGGGGGTCATGGGGGCTCAGTGCCCTGCACAAGGTGGGTGCTCAAAAAACATTCGCTGAATGAAAATACAGAGGGAAAAGAACAGAGGCACACAAAACTACTTCCACTTTCACTGACTCACTGACTCATTCATGCATTCACTCATACATTCATTCATTCAGTAAATGTTTCTCATTGTGTGTTGGCAAAGCCCTAAACATCTGAGGAGAGATGCAGAGGAGTCAGCCAGCAGAGCCCTCTCACGTGGTGCACATTTAATTCCATTCAATTCATTCTGGGTCTTTTCAACACTGGGTAGATTTATAACCTTTTCAGGTGATGGATGACAAATGTTTGCTCAATAGAAAAGGATAGATACAGGCAGGCCCCGCAGATTCGGCCACTTTCTCCCATCCTTCCCCTATCCGAGAAGCAGCCAATCAGCCTCACACAGAACTTGCTGAATTTAAAAATAAAATGTTTGAAGGTTCCTTTTCTCTATTAAGAGCAGCACAAACATGGCATAGTACAATTCCTTCACACACCTACACACACACACCCTTGCTTCTCCTGTATCCATCCACCCCCATCTCACAAACTCTCATTTTGCCTTTGCAAGGACAGCAGACTTCTGAAACCTCAAGAAAGACTCTTCTATGATTTCAATGGCATGAACCTGTCCCTCAACAGCAGTGATGAACTGGTGCTTTAACAACTGACTCTCCATGGGGGCAGGGGGGAGAATACCTGCTTGTATAACGTTTGCCAGTTTCTGTGGTGTAAATCCTCCCACCATGGCCAATTTCAATCTACCAACTTGACATCACCGGCTGCAGAAATTGGGAGAAATGCGTGTCATCAGTTCTCATCAGCTGGTAAGCACAGGCTCCAGCAGCCACCTTCAGAAGCAAGCCTGGAACGAAGGCATGGACAAAAGCAAAGGGGATGTGGGAATGTCTTCATTAGCTGCCAGAAGGGCCAGTCTCTTTTCCTTGCACCATACTGACTCTGAGATACAGAAATACACTTGCTCCCCCTAGAATCTGTTCCCATGAGAAGCAATGAGCAAAATCTGGAAACGTTCCAGCAAAACCTCAGCTATTCCCCCTAACCTAGAGAAGCTTCCTGGCTTCTCCCTCTTCTGGCTTGCCAAGGACTCAAACTGTAGACATGTGAGAGAAAAGATTCCACACTTCAGAGCTTAATTGTGATTTCTTTTAAAAGGTTATGCCTTCCCACAGTCCAATATTTCATAGCAAGAAAATGGGAATCAAAATTCTTCCCTACTAAGGATGAACAGTGGAATGAGAGATGGAAAAATCACTGAAGGGGAAAAATTGATTTGCAATATCCACAGCAGAGTCAGTGTCCTTACCTGTACCTGGATGCATCCTCCACATCTGCCAGAGATTGGATTTTTTTCAGAGCAGTGTGGAGTTTTACTATGCAAGCCATAAAGGACACACAGAAGGAGTTTCCAGCTCTTCCTCACTGAGACTAGCCCCCACCTAAGCACTGATTCCTTCTAGATCTTCTGGGGTGGCCCCAAGCAGGTCAGCTCCAATGCTCTGGCTTCGGGCCTTTGTAGCTGGGCCCTCGGTCTCTGCTTATGCACTGTTTGCACTGAGGTAGACTGTATCATTGCTCAGCAAATAGTCGCTCCCCCCTCTTCACTCCAGCCCTCTGTGGAGGAGTACATCCCAGCCCCACTGATATTGGCTTTAGCCATGTGACTCGCTTTGCTCCATGGTATATAAACAAACAAGATACAGAGGTTTTAAATGTGCTGCTTGGTTTTGCCTGGCCTCCCACACTCCTGCCACCACCCTGAGAACATGCCTCCAGGCAGCTGTGGCTGCTTCAACCTGGGACCCTGGAATGAGAGATGCGTGGAACTGACCTAAATTCAACCTCTAGCCTGGAGCAGAGAAGCCACAACCAGCCGTGGGTGAGAAATAAATGTTTGTGGTAAGCCACTGGGATTTGGGGTCGTTTGTTATGCAGCTGGGTTACAGCGATAGTTATTCCATCCACTCCGGGTTATGTTTCAATAGAGGGGTTTGTCAACTCATTTCTACAGAAGACTTGGCTTCCCACCAATATGGTGACAGAGACCTTCTTGCAAGTCAACTTCCAACTATTCCAGTGCCAAATGGATGCAGGTGTACTTTTGGCCACCCGTGATTCCACACACATCTGACATCTTGAATTAGCAATGGAGTTTGCTTTATTCTTTTTCTCCAATGATGAATCATTTGCAAACTACCTACTGTATACCTGACACTGCATGTCAGGCACGTGGAACGTGTAATCAAGAAGACACAGTTGTACTTGGGAAGGCACAAACATAAAAAGGTTAACATTTTAAAGCCCCAGTGAATGATACAGAGTTCGGAGAATTCAAGAAGGAAAGAACAATCACTTTGAGGACTGGAGTGAAGAGCAGTGGGAACCAAGAAGTGTTTCACAAAAAAGGAAGAAAATGGAATCAATCTTAACGGAACAGTTGATCTGACATGCAGGCTGGGGGTCAACTGTCCAGACAGGCAACCATGAGTTTAAGTGTGCTCATAGAAGGTGTGAGGGGCAGTACCCAGAACAGACCAGTTAGAGGGGACCGTAAACTCAATCAACTCACAGATGCTTTCAAGGTCAAAAGACAGGATTGTCATTCTACCTGATGTGGAGGCTTATTATATAGGGACAGTAATCAAGAGAGTGTGGTCCAGATGGAAGGGCAGACACATACATCAATGTTGGAAAGAATCCAAAACCCAAAAATGCACCCACGCTTTCACTGCGTGAAAGTTGTCTATGTTCTTATGTCAAAACATGGCATTCTGTCCTGGTCATTTTCTATGAAGTCAATCGTACCCTCATGTAGATATGCTTCTATTAATATGCTTATAAATATGCTTCTATTTACTTCCAGTTTTTTGTTGTTGTTTATATTTTTCCTTTGTTTCTATATTTAACTCTAATCCACCCAGAATTTCTTTTTTGGCAAGGTCTGGTACAAATGAAAATGAGTTCTTCTCTATACCAATAAATTATACGAAAGGCTTTTATTTAATAATCATTCCTGTAGCTATAATTTGGTTATTTTGGTTTGTCATGGAATAAGTTCTGCTAGTGTTTTAACTCTCTTTCTAGAATCTTTTCTATTGAGCTGCTCAGTTCTTTGTTTTAGAGGCAGCTATACAGGACCTTGGTTATCAGAGCAGTATATTCACCTCTTGACCTGGAAGTCAGGAGACTGGGTGGAAGTCTGAAATAATAAGGCCTACACAGTGGTAGAGACAACAGAAAAACATACAAAGCTACATTTATAAAATCAGTATGTGAGTTATAAAAATCTTCTAAAGCATGTATTCACCAATATTCATTCTCCGAATGAGGAAGCAGGAGGCCCAGAAAGGTAAAGTCACTTTCCCAGGAGCACACAGCAAGTTGAAGCACAGCTGGGAACAGAGCCCAGCTGTATCAATTAACAATGCTACAAGTAACAGAAATCCTGACAAACAGTGGCTTGAGCAAGGGGTTTGTTTTTCTCATATACCCAGAAATCCAGAGGAACATACAGAATCCAGGGTTTGTGCATCTGCTCAAGTTATCAAGGACCCAGACCCTTTCAATCTTCTTCCTCTGCTATTCACTACATGTGAGTTTCATCCTCCTGTACCAAGATGGCTGCTGGACCTCCAGGCACAGCATCCATGTTCCAGGCAGGAAGAAGAGAGAAGGATTAAAAGTTTTCTCCATTCAAGATTTTGTCCTATTTGAGAGTCACATGGCCATTGCTAGTTCTAAAGAGGCCTGGCAATTAGAGAATTTCACTGTCTGGGCTCTGTGGCAGAGAATGAGAAAGTGAAAGGGGTTTGAAAGGGTGTGAGACTAACTAGAGTGTTTGCCTGTCACCGGGTCTCTTATCTCCTCGTCCAGGGCTCTTGGTATTTTACACTGTGACAAGCCTGGCTGTGTGGGGTAGGGAGTAGAGCGGGCCACACACGTCTATCTAGGCCAGAGCCAGGGAAGATGGCCACCTCTTTCTCAAATATTGATAAGGCTTGTGAAAGACTTGGGGCTAAGAACTTCTCAAAGGAAAGGAGACAAAGTATCAAAGTCTGGTACACAAGGGGAAGGAAGCTGTGTACTTCATACAACAACAAACTAACAATTACCAGGTACTTACCACTGTCTGCTAAGCACTGTTTCCAGACCCAGGTCTGGGAAGTGTGTTTAAAGTAGAATATAGAAAATCAGATTAAGGGAATGGATGGGAGTCAAGAAAATGTCCTTGGAATGAGGGCAAGAAAGTAAAACAGAAAGCCGAAAGAAAAGAAGTTAATCTTGGGAGGACAGTTTAGGAGAGGGTTTGAGAGCAAAGCATGAAATCCTGGACAGGCTCCACCAGAAATATAAGCAAATATTCTCCCCTGGCACCAGCCAGGATGAAGATGCCCCACCACACTAGGTTCACTTCTGGGTGGGTCCTTTGGAAAGATATAAAAAGAACAGGAAAAAAAAACTAGGATGATGATAAAGCTCCTTGGGTCAAGCACCATGGTAGGACAGATCTGGGTTCCCATCCTGGTTCCATACCTCCTAGATTGAACTTCCCTCAATCTGTCTGGGGTAGTGACCGCTCTGTTGATAAATCACGACTCTTTCAAGTACAAGTTACAGAAAACCCAGGTCAAAATGATTTGAGCAAAGAAAGAGAATTTATTGACATAACTGATATATCCTGGAGCAGGTCTAGCTTCAGGTTCAGTGGGATCCAGGACCTCAAACAATGGACGTTCTGTCACCTGGCTCTGTTCTATCTTTGTTGGCTCCATTCTCAGTCAGCCAGCCAGCCCAGGCTTATAGCTTATCTTTTTGGTAACCCCAGCAGAAAGCACAATTCTCTTTTCCACTAGAAATACCAAGTTTTGAAATTGTCTTTCTGGGACCCACTTTGGTCACATACCCACCTCTGAACCAACCCCCGTGGCCCAAGTTGGGTGGGCAGTAGGTTGAAATGTTCCATCCATCCCACTCTTACAGCCAGGAGATAAAGTCAGTTCCCTCCCACAAAGCACACAGACTGGAGTGTCAGAGAGGACTGGTTCCCCCAAACAAAGTATGGGTTCTGAATCTAGAAGAGGCAACAAACATTGGGTTGCCAAAGCCAAAACTGTCTACCATATTGTTCTGACAAGCTGCCAAAAAAGCCGTAAACACCAATAGCATCCCAATCGACCAAAAATTTGCCTTTTCCCTATATCCAGTTTTAAAGATTAGAACTCTAGCTTCTTCCAGCCTTGTTAAAGAAATTGCCAGAATGTCTGAGCTGAAAGGGCCCTTTGAAGCCATCTCTCCCCACACCAGGGTACAGAGAGAGGAGGAGGCCTGCCTAAGCATGTAGGGCTAGATCAGCTACAGAACGGAACGAGAAAACACTTACACAAATTCAGTCCGGCATTCTTTCACTTCCTCTGGCAGCCTCTCTGGAACTAGTGTATAAAGGACTAAATGAACCCTGCAGAATATCACTAGAAATGGGAACGGGTCTGGCCAACCTACTGTGGTAGCTCAATGAAGAATTTCTTTGGGGGAAAAATTCCTCTTGGACTGATGGAGGCCAGGCTGCATAAAGGGCTAGGATGTTTGTGGCCCTCAGGCCCAGATCAGGGACAATGTGGCTAGGGACAGAGGTGGTAGCAGGGCACTTTTCCATGACAGGCTGATTTGAGTAGCAGAGGGGAGGTCCAAAGGTGACGGACCCCTTAGGGAAATCACAAAACTGACACCAATAAAAAACGAGTTGTCTGAAGGAGTTCCAAGAAACCACACACCTTCTTTCCGATTCCAATAGCCAGGTGTCTTATCAGCAGAACCTCAAAGGCCTACCACTCTGACATACTCCCCACAGTGAGATATGCTTCCCTCTCAGCTTCCCAAGGAGGGCAGGTGTCTCCTTCATGTTTACACCAAAGGGAAAATATGGCCCCCTCACCTGGCTTCCCTTTGATCTTTCTCTTCCCTGTCAACACCCAGGCCCAGCAGTACCATTTCTCAGAAACTTGGGGACACACTTAGTGAGTTTATCTGGGCAATAGAGCCAGGTCGGGGAAGAAAGTTTTCAGAGGGATATGTTGCAATGCTCTTTATGATAGGCTGCCTTTTTCTCTCCTTATCTTTTTTTTTACAGGACTCAAGTGGGAACACCAAATGGCCTCAGACCCTAAGGAATTCGAAAGGATTATCGTGATTACTTACGCAAGGGTTTTCTGAAACTTCCAGCCAAGTGGGAAAGAGAAAGAAACTTCTAAAGTTATACCCTTTCAGGGACTGGTTAGATAAAGTGTGAGGCCTGAGCAAACAAACCAGGAACAACATTTCTCCCATTAACTCTTTCAAGGCCTAGATAACACACACTGGGAACCTCCTGATGTCCCCCGGAGCCCTGGTACTCTATATTTACCAAGACAAGCCCTTATTCTTTAAATAAAAAAGCTCATGAACCAATCCTTTCTTCATCTGTTTTTCTTCCTCCCACATCCCCTGAGGCACTACAGCTCCAGCTGCACCAGGTCATCTCATTCTTTCAGGTAGAAAGCAGCCCCTTAGGGAAGAAGGCCCCCATTTCCTAAGGGGTTAGCAGGGAACTCTGTATTGGATCCCAGGAGCACCTAACCGTGCCTTGCTCCATTCTCAGCTGCTGCAGGGCTAGGCAGAGACTGTCCAAGAGGCCTCACACCTGGTGGCCATGAGAGACCTTCCACATGCCAGTATCCCTGGCAGCAAAACCAGATGGAAGGTTTGACCTGGTAGCCGTTCTGCACAGCCTCCCAAGACGGCATCACATGTCCCACCTGGGTCTGAGGAGCACCTGAGAAGGAGCCTCAAACCGCATATATCATCAAGACTTTTGCTGGAAAAAGGAAATTGCAGGAGACAAATCTCCCCAGGTCTGTAGACATCAGCAGGGACCAGCAATACTGAGGTGACTGCTGGCCTGTACCCAGGCATGCCGACACAGAGCAGAGAGCCCCAATGTCAGAGCATAAATGTAGGGAGTCTCTGCTTTCAATTTCCCCTAGAATTTGCAAAAAGGAAAAGGGGAAACAATCCCACAAAACGTGAGTTGAATCTGTAAACCCGAGAGTTCAGGATGCAGAGTCCAGGCCTGCTTGGGTCTAGGAGACCCTGACTGCTTCACAGGATGGGTCTTACGTCAATAAGGACAGAGCCAACACCTGAAGCTTAGGCAAATGAAGGGAAATGGGTAATATAAATTGCTCTTTTTAAAAAGCCTCCCCCAAGGATATGTTTATTGATTTTAGAGAGAGAGAGCAAAAAATATCAATGCGAAAGAGAAACATCGATTGGTTGCCTCCCCTATGGGCCCAGAACAGAAATAGAACCTGAAACCTAGGTATGTGCTCTGACCCAGAATCGAACCCACAGCCTTTTGGTGTATGGGACGACCCTCCAACTGAACAACTGGGCCAGAGCTATAAATTAACTTTTTCAAAAGAAAAAGGTGCAATTGAATTCTGAAAACAACCCCCTACAACTCAGGAGTACACCAGGACAAGAGGGAGCAGTAAGTTTCCCAGAAATTGGCAAGCCCTGTAGGCTTGCCAATTCAGGCCCTGGAAAGGGGGAGGGGGCTTAATCAATCCCTCTGCAGGCTTCCTGTAAATGCACCCACACAGAGTTGGCCCTTAGCCGCCACGGATTGCGTCAGGCCTCAAGTCCCACCGCCCAGAGGCCCCAGGACGCACCCCCCTGCCCCGCCCTCTCGCCATTTCCAGTCCTCCGGGCAAGGGGGGTCAATGTCGTTCAAGTAATTTCTCTGCGAACACAAGATGGCAGCCTTAAATAAATGCAACCCTGCGCAGCTTTTAATCTTACACATCATTAAATTCCTAATTTACACATTATGTTTTCGTGGGCCAACCCATAACTCATTAGTGTTGAACTCACGAGGTATAAAGACCAACGCACGACGGGCGCCGGGGCGCCGTCACCTGCCTGGGTTAACAGTTCCTGCCTCGAGGGCAGAGAGGAAGGCGCGAGAGTGGCAGTAGGGCGCCCGCGGGGCCAAGACTGGGGCGCGGGTGAGCCTGGGGAGCGAGGCCTTATGCAGCACCCACGCTCACAGCACCGCCGCGGAAGAACTGCCGACCCGGCTCCCTCCTTCCTCTCCTGGGGCGCGCGCGCGCGCGCGCGCGTACACACACACCCCGCACACTCACACACGCGGTGGCCGCGCGGGGCTCGGAGACACTCAGGCCTCCTTGGCAGACATCTTCCTGTGGGAGGATTTCAAACGAGCCGTGAAAGCCAGAAACTACACGGGTTACAAACTCCGGAATCCCTGGTCGGCCCCGGCCCCATTTCCCCCCTCGGATCCGGCCCCCTCTGCTCGGCATGGGGCCAGGAACCCACCGAAGGACGAAGCACAACCGCCGACAGCGCGGGGAGATCAGGGGGACTCAGAAACTGCCCAAGGTCCCATCCTCCATTTTGACCCTGGGACCCTTGCCGAGCTCGGGTGGCCCGGGGCAACCCGAAGCTCACAGACGTCAGGGCCCGCCCGGGCCGAGGGTGGAGTACAAGGACTCATAGGCCACCCGTCACCCGAGGCTGGCTGCTCGCCAGCTCGCCAGGGAAGGACGTCACTCGGGCGCAGCTGACTGCCCCAGGCCACGGCCAGGGCGCACCCAGAGGAAGAGGGGAGGCTGGTGTCTGAAAGGGCCTGGGAGCCAAAGGAAGTGGTCAGCACGCAGCGGGAAGGCCCCAGGTGGCGAGGGCTTGGACTGGCCTCACCCTGCACTCAGCTGGCCAGGCCCACGAGGTGCTCCACACCTTCCCAGCCAAAACCAGCTCCGCGCAGGCTGCGGAGTAGGAGGGAGGAGGCCGAGCTGACGCCCCGCCCTCGCCGCCCGCGGTCACCGGGGCAATTACACTCTTCGCTGCTCTTCGCTGCAGACGGTTACCAACTCGCCCGCGCATCGCTCTCCCAGCTCTTCTCTCCTCCCCCGCACCTCTCCTCCGCTTAACTGCTGGCTCCATCTTACCGAGCGCGCCCCAGACTCGCGGCCGAGGCCAACTGCCTCTGGGGACCTCCTGGGGTTTCTCACACGCTGCGC